>PVHP010016187.1:0-36324 GCA_004024765.1 Zapus hudsonius | reverse complement strand
CTGAGTGGAAAATTGGTCGAATTTGAAAGCTGTTGATTGTCTCCCCCAGGCCCAGGTTCCTCCATTACACAAGTGCTCCTTTGTTGGTTCGCTGTTCCCTCCCAGTAGGAGGTGTGGTCAGCCTACTCATGGCCACAGATTGTGTTTCGTGTCAATCATCTCTGTTTACTCCAGCTGTCGTTGATCAGTTTCCCCTGGCCTAGAAACATGTGAAAACAGATCAAGGATCCAGGCCCGTATGAATTCAAGCGTGCAACGTAGAAGATAGACCATAAGGATTAGTAGGAAAACCTAGCTACAAACCCAAAAGAAGCATACGGAATGCTTGGAAATTTGGTTTCTTCAGGGGAAGGATTTGAGGCATTCAGTTTGACTGTTAGAAAGTAGAGAAACAGCTGTTGGGTACTGGTATGGAATTTCCTTAGCATTCAGGAGCAGGCTGGCACTGAATGACGTGTTGTGATTTAACACTGATTATGGTGAGGGTATTACATTATACAGCCTCTGAGATTACCAAATAGCCCCTCCCTAATTGTTAAATATTTTTCAGCAATATTTGAAAATCAGGTATAGCAGAGAGAACAAGGCTTTGAGACTGGTTACTCCTAAACAAAATAATGCATCTTTCTTATTAGCTGTGGCAAGTTTTTAAATTCCCTTGAACTTCTGTTATATAATTTAGTTAATATACAAAGCACTGAGCATATTACAGATTTTAAGGCATTTTTGAATCTTGTAAATATTTTAAAGCTATTTTGAACTTACTTTCTCAGTAGAACTGGTCCTAAGATTTTAGGTGAGGAGAAATTAAAATGGAAATAAAAATCTTCAACTGTGAGAAGATGGGCCAGAATTTGGGCATCAGAAAGCAAGTTTTATACCAGAGAAGGCATGTTCCAAATGGTTAAACCCAAGACTCTTATTGTAAGAGGAAAAAAAAAGTCCAGAGTAGAAGCCCCCATGTAGCATCATTGGAGGCCTATGGTCTCTGGCCCGTGTAGTTCATCTAGTTATAATCAAGACAGATTATCTCTAGCCCATGACTTTATATAGTATAAATGTGAATCAGGTCTCCAAAAACTCTGTCTCAGATTTGGTAGAAGGGAAATCTAAATAAATCTCTCACAATATTAGAGCAAGCACAAGGTCTGGAGAACTTCCCACATGTCATAGTCAGCCACATGCTGCTGGGATGAATCTCCAAACCAGGCACAGTTTATGGGAGGAAAGGATTTATTGAAGCTACAGATCCAGGGGAAGTTAAGGAAAAAAGGCTGGCCCCCTTTTACAGAAGCAAGCAGAGAGAGAAACAGCACCTCCAGAAGCAAGCTAGCAAGCACACTGTGTCACTGTAATTCACAAAATGCAGAAGTGCCAGACCTGGGGTTCTGGCTTTTCTTTTGCATATCTATCCCTAGTATTTTGCATCCAAATTAGAAAAGGCCAGTCCTCAGGAGGCTAAGCAAAAGTGACACTTCCTCTAGCCATAAGCCTGGAGACAATTAACAATTTAATAAACACAATTATAATAAATTCTATTGGGGGACATTATTCAAACTACCACACCACATTAAGCATGATCAAAAGAAAACAAGCATAAAAGATGCGACTGTGGTTAAAAACAAAACATATAAAAATCCCATGACTATATTCCAACGGGAAAAGAGAAGTAACTTCATATACCAAGCAGTTTAGAAGAAAACAGTTTCAGAATACACGTTCCTTTTTCCTTACTTGTACAGAACCTCCTGAACACATGAATTCATCATCACGATGGCTCAGTGATGAGATAGTGAAGGAGCAGAACGGGATGGAAAGGGATTGCTCTTCAGAGAAGCAACTCAGAGCCTTTCCTCCCCGTGATTCCTTCTCACCAGAGAAATGTCGACACAACCCTAAATATATAGACATGAAAATCAAGCATTTATCAATAATAAATAAAAAATAAATTTACTTAACAAAAATTATTTACTTGCAAGCAGAGACAGACACAGAGAGAGACAGAGAGAGAATGCACACACCAGTGCCCTCAGCCCCTGCAAATGAATTCCAGATGCATGCACCATGCTGTGCATCCAGCTTTATGTGGTCACTGGGAAATCAAACTCAGGTTGCCAGGTTTTGCAAGAGAGATCCTTAACCACTGAGAAATCTCTCAATTTATTTTTATTTTTTAAAATAATGAATATTTTATTTTTTTAAAAAATTTTTCTTTATTAAGCAGAGAGATGAGAGAAAGAGATAGATAGATAGAACACCAGGGTACCACCTTGTGGGTCTGGCATATGTGGGTACTGAGGAATTGAACTTGGGGCTTTAGGCACTGGAGGCAAGTGCCTTAACTGCTAAGCCATCTCTCCAGCCCTCTCAATTTATTTTTTAATAATTCAAACGGAAGTACTCTGTATAAGTAGATAACACTGCTTCCAGAAGACAAAAATACCAAATGAAAGTCGCAGGATCATGTGTTCAGAAAGGCAGTGGAGGCCCCTAAAATAATACAGCCATTGCTTTTGCTGAAGATACCACACACTTTAGTTTTAAGACATGAAGAACTCAAAATGAAATGTCTGGAAACTTCCCTCCTGTTGGTAGTATCATGGCCAGAAAGTGTGATGCAGGATACTGGGAGACTGGGAAGAAAATTTATCTTAGGATGCTATAGACTCCATGTGTTATAATACTGACCTGCCAGGCAAGATATGTTTGTTTATTGCTGCAATAGAGACAGGGCTGTTTTTGGGTGTCATAGCCAGCCACAGCCACTGGGATGAATCTCCAAACCAGGCACAGTTTATGGGAGGAAAGGATTTATTGAAGCTACAGATCCAGGGGAAGTTCCTTAATGGTGCAAGAGGCTGGCCCCTCTCACATGTCCAAGCAGAGATAAAAACCCATCACCAGCCTCACACACAACAGCAAACAGACAGGGGCAAGGGAGAGAAATCTCCTTCCCTTTTATAGTAAGTCTTAGTGTGGGGAGGTCTTGCAACCCTTTCTTATACTTGTTGACTTCCTGAGTCTCTGGAATTTCCCTCCTGCACTGCCCTCCCAGGAAGGAAAGTTTCTAGTTTTTCTGAGCCTTCTTACATCCTGCCCCCTACTGAGAGGGCTGCCTTCCTATAAACAACCTCAGAGACCCACCCAAGATAATTAAAAAAGCCCCTTTTTGCAGTGAGCTAACTGGTTAAAGTGCAGAGAATAAGTGAGTACTGAGTGTTCAGTTCTAAAGGGGATATTTACCCCCTTCAAGGCCTAGGGAATGCAATGGAAAAGTAGACAGAAAAATTTGTAAGAGCCAGAAGATGGGAGGAGTGCTATGAAACTCTGTCTTCTGGATATGTCATGGCCATTTGTATTCATAAACCACAGCTTCTCAAGTTCTGCATACACACACAGACACACAGACACACAGACACACAGACACACACACACACACACACACACACACACACACACACACACACACAATAGGCAAGTTGGATGAGGTCTAGTGGGAAAGAAAGGACCAGTAGGTATGGGATGGAGATGAAAGGTAATAGAGGGTGAATACATTGTTATACAGGAGGTATGACATTGTCAAAAATGTTCCAAATTATATAATTTTTGGTATACATGTAATTGGACTATTTATTAAAGATAAAATCAAATGTACATACTAATGAGGTGCGTGTGTTCGCTTATTTTTACATAAAGACTTGAACCCTGGTTGAATATTTGAGCCTGCAGGATATAGAATGTTTTCAGTATTTTTCAGAGTTGATAAATATTTTGATTTTATAATTGTCAGTGCCGAAAATGCCACTTCACATAAATAGATCATAAAAAAAAATTTTGGGGCCATTTAAGAAATTGTTAGTAATTCTGTCCCAATATCAACCCAAAATTCATTTAATGACATCTTATGAAAATCAAGTTGGCAACTCTAACAGCAATTTTAAAAAATTAAGCACAATATAATCCAAAAGATATGCTAATTTGATATTTATATGCTGAGGAATGACAATATGTAAACATTACCAGTCCTTGCTTTTGGTAATTAAAGCTTTCTGTTTCTGGAGCAGCAAACCGTCTAGTGTTTCTGGGTTCATTCAGGTGGTTTCAGCGGTACCATGGGAGGTGACAGCAAAGGCAGTGCAGGGCTGTATACAGCTCGCTCTAGGCAGCAGTGAAGGTGTTCAATGCAACACAGCTGAGCGCTGCCACAAACACCTGCAAATCATTCTGCATTTGATTTTGAATTAATTTTTTGGTCACTGCATATTCAGAAACCCTTTACTGCTGTCACTTTTTGCAACACCCATATTCACTTACAAGGTGCCATATTGGGTTGTGACCCACAGTTTAAGGAGCTGGGGCTGAGAGGGCCAAGAGGTGGGATTTTACCTTGGGCTTTCCAGGAGAGGGAGCCCAGAGTGCTTGATGAGTGGACTTGGTTTTGGAATCCCAAACCAAGGGGGTGTTCCACATGGGAAGCCTGTCCCAGAGGAACTCTTCCCCCCCACTCCCCACCCCCCAGTGGGCACCTGCAGAGCTGTGCTTGGCTAATGGAAGATGAGACACACAAAATAGGTAATGTTTTCTGCACTTTTCTCTAACCCCTACTTTTGGCTTCAGCAAAGGAAAGTAAACAAAGGGAAAGCTAGAAGCAAAGAAAGGAAGCAGGAAGGAAAAACAGGTGTCTGAGTCGGGAGACAGGAAAGTTCATGGGCTAGGAAATTGAAGTTTTATGTATTAGTACTGGAAAGCGTTATAGACTCTGTCTCAGATTTTTTTTGTGTTGTTTTGTTTTTTGAAATAGGGAAGGGAGGTTTGAAACTGCAAGTTTTGAAGAGGAGGAAACCATTTATTTGGACTGTACTGAATCCAGATTACTTACTTTTCCAAAACTTGGAGATTAAAAAAAAAATGCTACTGTAGGTATTGTGTAGCCAGCGAATTTTATTTATCCTTGGTCATGATTGACACATACTTATGGTTAGAAACCATATGAGATTTTTAAAATGGAGCTAAACCCCAGGACACAGATGATTGACTATATAATACGCATTACACTAGAAAGCTTCAAACAGCTTCTTTAATGCTAATGACCATTTTTGAAATGAGGTCTATAAACTTTACTCACAAGTTCTTTAGAGTTATCACATTACCCAATTTTCTGAACCATATTAACTCAGATGTTAAGCCCCATAAAAAAGAATATAAGGAAGTAACTATCAGTCATGATTTGGAGCAGAACTCTTGAGTGAAAGCTCTAAGCTTTGGTTCATACAGGCCTCATTTGATTTAAGTTCCAAGAATTAATGTCCTTCAGAGAAGGACCATCTTCATGCTTCTCTACTGAGTTTAAGCGGCTAGACTGCAGTCTTGGAATGACCTAATATTTGCTACAAAATTCTCATGTAAATGAAAAACAGAAGCCCAAGCAAAGAAACACCAAGATCTGAAATGTGAATTACTTAAGGAACACCAGGCCTTTAAAGTAGTTTCATACGAAATAAAGATGTCTAAAAAAGATACAAGGCAAAAGATTTTTTTTTTCTATGTAGTTCTGGCTAGTCTTGAGTTCATAGTAATTCCCTTGTCTCAGTTCCCCTAGTTCTGGGGCTGTAAGTGTATGTCACCAATTTGGCTGTGAAATTTACTTCTGATTTAAAAAATTCTACATTTAGTGTTTATATAGTTCATGCCATGAACAAAAAGTTAAGAATTATTATTATTATTATTGTCCATAATGAGTTACATTATTTAATGGCCAAACAATGAGTTGTTATCCCTAGTTCCCCAATACCCCTCTTCCCCGTGCCCACTTGGCTGGAAATCCTCCTCTGTGGGCCGTCTGGATCAATCCTTGGGGCAGGGACCTTGGATAGCCTAGTATTCAGCCCGGTTCTCCTGGCCCTAGTATGTTATTACTGAGGGGGGCTGTGCCTCTGGATATTCTCCTCCACTACGGCTCTCACATTCTTTCTGCCCCCTCTTCTGCTCAGTTCCTTGAGTTGTGGTGGGTGCGTATTAAGGATGCTTTAAAATTGTTGAGAATTTAGGGGTCTTTGTGTTGAAAATCGTTGGTGTCTGTCTCACTGGCTTATCCTGTGTTGATTGAACGGCTGTGGCTATGAGGCCTTGGTCATCCCATCATTCTCTGCGGGGTTCCATATGGATCCTCCATGGTATGTCTGGGGTGGCTCATCTCTTGCCAGGATCTCAGCTACTGGCTTGTGGTTCATTGGTAGGGTTGGATGAGTCACAGCTCTCTCACTGCATTCTGAAAGATACAAACACAATCTCCATCGGAGAGTGAGATCAGTATAGGTTAACTGAGATACACGTTTCTGGATTATCTAGATTCTATTTTTAGTAGCCTCTCCATCAGTCACTTGCTTAGTGCATCTCTCCTTGGGGGCCTGAGATTCCGGGTTCCAGTGCATATCACCTTAAGTCCCCAGTTCCAGTTAAATATTCCCCCCCTAAGTGGAATATTTGGCCAAATTTAAAAGCTGTTGATTGCCTCCCCCAGGCTTAGGCTCCTCCATTGCACTAGTGCTCCTTTCTTGGTTCGCTGTTCTCTCCCAATAGGAGGTGTCATCAGCCTACTCATGGCAGCAGACTGTGTTTCATGCCAGTGGGCTCTGTTTGCTCCAGTTGTCATTGACCAGCTTCCCCTGGCAGCATGTGCAGTGCCTTCCAGCACTACACTGACTACCATCTGGGGGCTGGTTACCATTCCGGACCTTGAAGGGTCTCTCAATGCTGATCGATGGCATTCTGTGGTTTCTTCAGCAACAGAGAAAAAGTTAAGAATTTTTAAAGTGCAAATAAATTTGATGTTTTCCTCTTTATGTCATTTTAAACATTTTTACCTTTTAGTTGTTTCAAGAGCCTTTGAAATAATGACATAAGTCACATCAATGGTTAGCATAAAATGACATTTATTCATATCATAATATTTATGCCATAATCAATTCATAAATAATTTAAAAATAAGCCTACCAAGCTTTTAAAAAAGACATTGAATTCAAAACCTCACTATAATACTAAATGTATCTATAATACTTGGTAAGAAACAGTGATACTGAACACTTTATTGAGTTTTAAATAAGTGCTTTTATTGGCAAACCAACATTGACAGCAGGTATACTGTCTGTTTTATCCTTGAGTATTTTTGGGATCTCTCTCTCTCTCTCTCTCTCTCTCTCTCTCTCTCTCGCAGGGTTGAGGACTCTTTTTGCCTCTCTGGTCTAGTAATAGTTCATTTCCCCTACTTCCTTCCATTCTGTTGGCAGAAGTGGAGAGCAAATCCTACTCACGTACCCAGTGTTTCCCTTCATCCTCTGAAGGTCTTTCTCTATCCTCCCCTCTTGTAAAAAAATCCTCATGTTCCTTCTAAAGGGCATCAAGGGAGAGTGCAGTGTTCTTTCCTAGTCTAGTGAAGGGGATGTTGCTACTGTTATGTTTGTCTTATTAACTGGCCATGTCACATAGTGGTACCTCAGAAATTCTTTTTTTTTTTCCAAGGTAGGGTCTCACTCTAGTCTAGGACCTGGAATTCACTATGTAGTCTCAGGATGGCCTTGAACTCACAGCAATCCTCCTACCTCTACCTCCCGAGTGCTGGGATTAAAAGCGTGTGCTACCACCCCCGGCTTGGAATTCTTGACCGATAGGAAGAATGGGTAAGAGTGAAAAGAAAGCCCTGGAGAAGAGAAAGGATGGCAATAGAAGTTCGAAGAACAGGAAAAAGAAAAAATATAACGGGTAATGCAAAAAGTGACAATACGAAGTGATAGAGTGATAACAGAAGCTTTCACTTTCCTTCTGAAGAATTGGCACTTCGGGGCCAGCCTGCTCTGTGGTTTTCGTAATTGAATAGATGTAATTAAATGGATATATGAATGGCATAGCTTATAATTATACAACAGAGTCTACGCAGCTCACTGTTGTGTGAACGTGAATGAGGAGCCCTACATTTTACTAACGCATGAGCCTGCTTTGGCAGCTGTTACACTGTGATAAATGACTGGAGAATTAATTAATTGAAGAGGTTATTATACTATTTAAATGTATTTCCACCAAGCAGCAAAAATGAGAATTCATTATTAGTCAAGGAATGTTCACAAGTCATTAATGGGGATTTCTCTTCTAGTGTCATATATATATATATTGTTTTTGGAACACGCTTCTATTAGACTACATATTAGAGATATGTTTATGTGAATAGGTACCAATTTTATCTTATCATTGAAGAACTATACTTTATTGACAAGGTCACGATCTCCCCATTTTCAGCCTGCTTTCTTTTTCTTTCTGTCTCATTTTACTTTAGGAAATTGTAAGCTGATTCAATTAGAACCAAGTTGAACCATGACTGTTAAGTTTCTTCATATACGTAGAACAGTTCATAAGAAAAATTCTCAAATCAGTTTCTATTGTTAGAAAAGTGTTTTTCTTTCTTTTCTATAATTTTAAAAACAGAAGCGGCCCTATTAAATGCTATTCCATGAAATGTGTTTTCATGTTCACGTAAGTTCACTGTTTTTATTTGATCATCTAGAAATTGTAACAGGGAAATTTGATAATATTTGCTCTTACATACCTTTCAATGAGAGAATTTGTGATATGATAAGTGGAATTCTTCAACTATGACGCTCTGAGCTTATTTAGATTGGATTGAACAATGAGCTGTCATTCAGTGTGGATGCTCTATAGCCACACTTAGAGTCCTGTGGACTGATTGCTCCGTTCCTTTGTCAGCAGAGGGTGTACCTGAAATGGGTTGCTCATCTTCTCCAGGAAGCTCCTGTAAGTAACTTGTATCTCCCCAAATTGTTCTACCATTTACCCTGTGAGCAGAGAGCATAGTGACGTGATTACTCTTGTAAAAGTACAATATAAATATAGAAGCAAGGTACAGCAGAACACCTTGGCCCCTCCTTGTTTTCCTGTAGACTAATGGCAGCATGAGGGGTTGGGGTCTTCTTGTTTTAAAATATTTAAAAAATATTTTTAATTATTTAAGAGAGAAACAGAAAGAGGCAGACAGAGAGAGAACGAGAATGGGTGTGCCAGGGTCTCCTGCCATTGCAAGCAAACTTGATGCATGTGCCACTTTGTGCATCTGGCATTATGTGGGTTCTGGGGAATCAAACCTGTGGCATCAGGCTTGCAAGCATGTACCATTAACTGCCCAGCTATCTCTCCAGCCCTGGGGTCTCTTCTTTTCTGACGCTGTCATTCAGCGAGGATGCTAGTGTGGTGCTGTAGAATCTGGGGATCCTTCTTGCCAGATGAACTCCACAGCATTGGGATCCTAGTGAACTGAGATGTGAAGGTCTTCTTCATTACTTTGTTTTCTCTGGTGAATTTACTACTAAAGGCCTGATCTTTTCTCCGCCCAAAAGAGTTGATTGAGCCATCTGCTTCCCAAGTTGCATCAGAGATCTGCCTCCCAGTACTCATCAGTAGGACTATAGCTGAAGGTGTTTGGGATTATTTTCCTTCTTCATTTTTTCCCTCTGGACCAGAGGAAACTGATCTGGGCAAATGTTTTGATCCATCAACTGAGGTTTTCCTATTGGTTATGTGCTTGTAGAGTTGCATTGGGTGAACAGGTAGTTTCCAAACTACTTGCCTCTCATGAAACTGGACCATATAATGCAGCCTTTATCAGTGACAAGGACAATAGTTTGTTCTCCTAAATACTTCACACGTTTGTCTTATTTTTAAATTAGTTCAGAAGGGATGGAACTTGTGGCACCCTTGACATCCAGCACCTCCAGCAGGGACTGGATGGAAGATCTGGACACCCCAAGTAGTACTGCTCACTCAAAGATGCTCTTCCCACTGATCGGTTGACACACTTTAGCTTAAAAGGTGGTTCTTCAGGGGTGGAGAGATTTTTACAATTCCGTACTTTGAGTAGATTTGGTGAATTTTGAGATAGTACCTCTCTCATTTTTTATTGCACTGTCATTGCTGTGGTCCAGAATAGCTTCAGCTTCGGGAAAGAAAGAGCTGTGTTAGCTTACAGGTCCAGATGACAGTGGGGAGTGCAAGGCTGGAGTGACCCCCGAGGTCCTCACATTACTTCTGTAGGCAGGAAGCAGAGGCTGAGGAACAGCAAGTGGGTGGGGTTACAAAACTTAAAGGCCTACCCCCAGTGACCAAAGCTCCACCCCCTAAAGGTTCCACAACCTTTCCAAACAGTGCCACCTGCTGGGCACCGAGTGCTCCAACACATGAGCCTATAGGGGACCTCTACATTCAAACCACATCAGCCCTCCACTAGGCAAATTTTCCTTGCAGACTCAATAAAGAGATAATTGTTCCTTGTTACTCAAATGCTTTGCTTAGCCCCATCCTCACGGTGCTGTCTAGGTAGAAAATTAGCCTTCGAAGTATGTAGTCATTGGTATTTTGTGGCAATTTAGCTTAATTCAATCCTGGATGTTCAGAAGCATTTAAGTGGCTTGAGATGTTTCTATGGAGATATAGCATGTTTTAAAGAACAAAAAAATTTTTTTGAGTCAGAATTCTATGACAATATATGAATGCTATAAAAATGGCTTATTACTAAGTTGATTCGTTGGGATACAGTACAGGTAGACCAGTCTTTGTTGTTCCCTGAAAAACAATGACTTACAGTTAAAATCATGCTGAAAATAGCTACGTCAGACTTAAATCTCTTATGAGACTGTGTAGGAGTTTGAACATAGTTTCTTTGTGCATTGTTAAGCCTCTATGAATCTGTTTTCTGACTATATTGTGAGCTCTATGAAATATACTTTGCTGATAGAATAAACTAGGAAACTTTCTTTTCAAAATTAGGGGAAAAGCATACAATGTATAAATTTGTTTAAGTGAATCACACTATTGTTTTGGTGGCCAAGAGTCCTTACTGAGTTGATTTTACTGTAATGCTTTACAAGCAAAAGTAACATCTCTGTACAGCAAACAAATGTCTTTCATCGTGGGTAACTTTGCAATTATACTCAATTTGACTGGTAGAAATCATATTGGGTTATATTTGTTCAAGCTTTCTGTAGAGGATTGGCAAATGCAAGAATATGACTGAGGGAACTATGTGGAAAGAATGATCCCCATCCCCCCATTCTCTTCCTGTCATTTTAAATGCCCTAGGCATTCAGTTCTATGCCTTGAGACTTCTCAAGTTTGCAATTAAGCACTCTTATTTATGTCTTTGGTTCCATTTTACCTTTACCCTCTTTTTCCTGTGGTACTTTCATGTTCTTTTCTCTCTTATATTAATGATTTTTATCTATGGCTCTCTTATGTTATATTACATTTTTCTACACTGAGACTCTTTGAGAGGAAGAATGAGAGTATAATTGTGTGTCTTTTAAGCAATGTCTTCCTGGACAGATAGTACTAATAAGTATTAACTACACAAATGAGCTATTAGTGTGTGAATGTACTGTAATTGTGTTATGGGGAAACCTTCTTAGTAGTGTATTACATTTTTATTTTATCGCAGATTATTTTGCATGGAGCCTAAAGCAGAACCACATTATCCTGATGCTTTTTCCTCTTCAAAAGAATCAGTTTATTTGCAAACCACACTTCTTTGCTAAGTTCCAGTGCTGATTCATTGCTTTTCATTATAGCACTGGCTTCTGAGTGTGCATGGCCCATCACTCATGCCATCACTAGTAGAGAATGGCTTCACACAGTGAGATGGGCCCTCTGCTCTTTCTTGTCCGCCTAACTGAAAAAAAAAAAGTGACAGCTTTTCCTTGGTGTTTACTGGCACTGTCGCCATTATTGTTATTTTGCAGTGACTTAGAAGTGACTCAGCATAAATTTTATCAAAGGATTCAAATATATTTGCTCAACAAATGAATGAAACAACAAGCATACAAACACATCGAAAAGAGGCTCATCATTCATGAGCTGTGGAAGGAGCTCTAGTGTGTGACAAGAATGCAGCAGGCGGCAAAGCAATCGAGTGAGGAACACACCACACACGATTCCTCAGCATTATCCAGAACTGGGTATGTGCCACATTCCTTTCTTTGGAAGTTCTTACAGAATTTGCCCCTCGATTTTTATTTATTTATTTATCTTCAAGGAGAAACAGAGAGAGAGAGAAGAGAGAGAGAAGAGAGAGAGGAGAGAGAGAGAGAGAGAGAGAGAGAGAGAGAGAGAGAGAGAGAGAGAGAGAGAGAGAGAGAGAGAGAGAGAGAGAATGCATATGCATATGGGCTTGCCAGGGCCTCTAGCTGCTTCAAAGAAGCATGTGTCCCTCTGAGCATCTGGCTTTATGTCAGTACATGGGAACCCAAGTCATTAGGCTTTGCAACCAAGCACCTTAACTGCTAAGCCATCTCTCCAACCACTTATTATTTTTAGTTTTTTTTTGCAAAGACAAGGTCTCACTTCGTTGTCCAGCCTGGACTTGAACTCACAAGAGCTCTCATGCCTCAGCCTCCCACATGCTGAAATTGCAAGTGTGAGTCACTATGCCCGGCTGAGAATTCTTTCCATAACCTTGTAAAAGGGAAGCTTCAACAGCATGAGAAAGGCTTAGGAGTGTGTTTGTCCTGACTCAAATCAGGACAGTTTACCAAGTGTTTTCACACACACGATTCTCAGAAGTGGTGGACTCTGTGTTCAGCTTCTAATTTATGTCTCTGCATTTGGACTTCCAGGAGCACTACTTCCTACTTTAGGCAAGGAATAGTTCAGATGGGTGAAGAATCATTTTGATATTTCAGTATCTCCTTATTAGTAAGCTGGCACTTTGGTTTATAAATGTATTTGGGATTTCTAAGTATCTGATTCTTTTTTTAAAATATATATTTATTGTCCATAATGAGTTACATTATTTAGTGGGCCATCAATGAGTTGTTATCCCCAATTCCCCACTGCCCTCCCTCCCCATCCCCAATCAGCTGGATATCCTCCTCCATGGGTCGTCTGGATCAGTCCTTGTGGCAGGGGACCATGGATAGCCTAGTACTCAGCCCGGTTCTCCTGGCCCAAGTGTGTTGTTACTGAGGGGTGCCATGCCTCTGGATAGTCTCCCTCACCACGGCTCTCAGAATCTTTCCACCCCCTCTTCCACTCAGTTGCCTGAGTCGTGGTGGGTGAATATTAAGGCTGCTTTAATGTTGTGAGCTTAGGGGTCTTTGTGTCGAAAATTGTTGGTTTCTGTCACCCTGGCATATCCTTTGTTGATTGAATGGCTGTGGCTGTGGGTCCCTTGTTTATCCTGTCATACTCTGCGGGGTTCCATTTGGATCCTCCACGATATGACTGTGGTGGCTCATCTCTTGCCAGGATCTCAGCTATCTGCCTATGGTCGGATGGTAGGATCAGATGGGCCACAGCTCTCTTGCTGCATCCTGAAAAATACAAACACACTCTTCATCGGAGAGTGAGATAAGTCTAGGTTAACAAATATACACAATTCTGGATTACCAAGATTCTATTTTTAGTAGCCTCCCTGTCAATTGCTCCCATAGTGCATTTTTTCTTGTGAACCCAAGAGTACAGGATCTGGTGCCTATCGACCTGAATCCCCAGTTCCAGTCAAGGGGTCCCCCTCCCTAAGTGGAATATTTGGCCGAATTTAAAAGCTGTTTATTATCTCCTCCAGGCCCAGGATCCTCCATTGCATGAGTGTTCCTTTCTTGGTTCGCTGTTCTCTCCCCATAGGAGGTATGGTCAGCCTATTCTTGGCCGCAGACTGTGTTTCATCTCAGAGGTCTCTGTTTACTTCAGCTGTCGTTGATCAGCTTCCCCTGGCAGCTTGTGCAGTGCCTTCCAGCACTACACTAATTACCACCTGGGGGCTGGTTACCATTCCGGACTTTGAAGGGTCTCTCGATGCTGATCGATGGCAGTCTGTGGTTTCTTCAGTAACAGGGTTTTGCCTCAGGCCTGGGGGGCATTCAAGGGCTTTGACAGAATTCTGTCTTGTTTTTGGAACCTCATGGGTCACTTTGGTCAACAGCTCAGTGAGGGAAGGAACCGGTGACTGGGACCAAAGCTTGTCAGAGTGATCAATTATTCACAGGCTTAGACTCTCTCCTCTACTACTCATGGCCCCTCTTGCCAGTCGACGCCCACTACTTGCTCAATAGGTTACAGTATGCTCATGAGGATTTTATGTTTTTGAAGCTAATTTGGTTTAGCCTCATGCTTAAGCCATTCCTTTCCCCTGTCCCTTACCCCTCATTCATAACCTCTCACTTCTTTCGACTGGTTTCTGTGTAGAGTTGACGGTTAGCCTGGTTAAGGACTACATATGAGGGAGAATATGTGGCGTTTGATTCTCTGATCTTTTGAGTGTTCACTTAGTAAGATCTGCTCAAAGTCAGACCATTTTTTCCTAAATTTTGATATGTCATTTTTCCTTTCAGCTGAGTAAAATTCCATCATGTTTCGCTGTCCATTCCTCCATGGATGGGCATTTGGTTTTATTCCAATTCTTGGCTATTATGAATTGAGCTGCTATAAATATAGTTGTACAAAATTTTCTGCATTGAGATGTGGCATCCTGCGGGTAGATGCCTAGTAGAGGGATAGCTGGGTCCATTGGTAGTTCTATGTCCATTCTGTCTAGGAGTCTCCACACTGCTTTCCATAGTGGTTGAACAAGTTTGCAATCCCACCAGCAGTGAATGAGGGTTCCTTTTTCCCCGCATCCTCGCCAGCAACGATTGTTGTTGGTTTTTTTTATGATTGCCATTCTGACTGGGGTAAGGTGTTACCTCATTGTGGTTTTGATTTGCATTTCCCTGATGCTTAAGGATGCTGAGCACTTTCTTAGATGGGACAAGGCCATTTGTGTTTCCTCCTCTGTGAATTCTCTGTTGACATCAGTGTCCCATTTTGTGAGGGGGCTGTTTGAGATTTTATTATGCATTTTTTTGAGTTCTCTGTAAGATCTGGAGATTAGGCCTTTGTCTAAGTTATAGCTGGTAAAGATCGTCTCCCAGTTTGTTGGGGGTCTATATTGGCTCTGAGTATGGTTTGTTTGTTTGTACAATTCAAACTTTTGAGCCTGATCAGGCCCCATTGGTTAAGTGATTGTTGCAATTCCTGGGCTGCTGGAGATTTGCTCAGGAAATTTTTCCCTACTCCTATTTCATGTAGAGTTCCTCCTATTTTTTTCTTCCAGGGTGTTCAGGGTTACAGGATTTATATTGAGGTCTCTGGTCCATTTGGAGTTGATTTTTGTGCATGGTGAAAGGAGTGGGTCAATTTTCATCTTTTTACATATGTTTATCCAATTCATCCAGCACCATTTGTTGAAGATGCTGTCTTTGGCTGAGCATACATTGTTGGCCCCCTTGTCAAAGACAAAATAACTGAAGTTACTTCCATTCAAAGATGGGTCTTCAATTCTGTTCTGTTGATCTGTCTGTCTGTTTTTATGCCAGTACCAGGAAGTTTTATTTACTATGGCTTTGTAGTATGTTTTGAAGTCAGGCATGAATAGGATTTTTTACTTAGAATAGTTTTGGCTATCTGAGGTCTTTTGCCCTTCCAAATAAATTTAGAGATTATTTTTTCTATGTCTGTGAAGAAAGAGGTTCAAATTTTTATCAGCATGGCATTGAATCTGTAAATCGCTTTTGGCAGGATTGCCATTTTTACTATATTGATTCTCCCTATCCATGAACATGCAATATCTTTCCATCTTCTCACATCCTCCGCTATTTCCTTCTTGAGTGTTTCAATATTTTCCTTATATAAGTCCTTTACAACCTTGGTTAGTGATATTCCAAGGTATTTGATTTTCTTTGAGGCTATTGAAAATGGGACAGTCTCTCTGATGTCTTTTTCTGTCTGCTTGTCTTCTGCATATAGAAAAGCTACTGATTTTTGTGTGTTAATTTTGTATCCTGCCATGTTGCTGAAGGCATTAATCACTTTCAAGAGGTTACTGATACTATTCTTTGGGTCTGATATATAAAGGATCATGTCATCTACAAAGAGGGATAGTTTAATTTCCTCCTTTCCGATTTGTATCCCTTTTTTCCCCTTCTCTTGTCTAATCGCTTGGGCTAGAACTTCAAGCACTATGTTAAAGAGCAGTGGTGAGAGTGGGCAGCCTTGTCTTGTTCCTGAATTGAGTGGGAACTCCTTGAGTCATTCCCCATTGAGAACAATTTGTGCTTTAGGATTTTTGTAAATTGTCTTTATTAAGTTGAGGTATAGGCCGTCTATGCCTATTCTTTCCATAACTTTGAGCATGAAGTGGTGTTGAATTTTGTCAAAGGCCTTCTCCGCATCTATTGAGATAATCATGTGGTTTTTGTGTTTGAGCCGATTAATGTGGTGGATTATATTTATTAACTTGCGTATGTTGAACCTTCCCTGCATCTCTGGGATAAAGCCAACTTGGTCAGGGTGGATAATATTTTTGATGTAGCATTGTATCCAGTTTGCTAGGACTTTGTTCAGGATTTTTGCATCTAAGTTCATCAGAGATATGGATCTGTAGTTCTCTTTTCTTGTTGCATCCTTGCCTGGTGTGGGAATTAGGGCAATGGTAGCTTCATAGAAGGTGTTTGGAAGCCTTCCCTCTTTTTCTATGTTTCTAACAAGCTTCAGAAAGAGTAGTTTCAGCTCTGTGCTGGAGGCTTGGTAGAATTCAGCTGAGAAACCATCTGGTCCTGGGCTTTTCCTTTTGGGAAGGTTTTTGATTACCTCTTCAATCTTCGTGGATGTGATAGTTTTATTTAGTGCTTTTATCTGCTCTGGGTTAAGCTTTGGTAGTTGGTAGGTGTCCAAAAACTTATACATTTCTTCCAGGTTCTTTAATTTTGTGGAGTAGAGATTTTGGAAGTATGACCTGATGATACTTCCAATGTCTTCGGGATCTGTTGTGATCTCCCCATTGTCCATTCTTATTTTGTTGATTTGGGCTTTCTCAGTTCTTCCTTTGATTAGATTGGCCCGGGATTTGTAAATCTTATTAACTTTTTCAAAGAACCAATTCTTTGATTTATCTATTTTTTAGTCGTTTTCTTTATTTCCAATTCATTAATCTCAGCTCTGATTTTAATTATTTCCTTTCGTTTGGGCTCCTGGGGTTAGCTTTTTCCGTCTGTTCCAATGATCTTAGGTGCGTGATTAGATGATTGATTTGAGACCTCTCTGTCTTTGATATGAAAGCATTTAGTGCAATGAACTTCCCCCTTAGGACTGCCTTCATCGTGTCCCACAAGTTCTGATAAGATGTGATATCATCATCATTTACTACTAGGAAATTTTGAATTTCCTATTTTATTTCTTGGATGACCCAATCATTTTTTAAGAGTGAATTGCTCAGGTGCCAGTACTTTGTGCATTTTCTGGATCCTGTTCCATTGTTAATTTCTACCTTTAATGCATTATGGTCTGATATAATTCAAGGAATTACGTCAATCTTCCTGAATTTGTTTAGGGATGATTTATGACCTAAGATATGATCAATTTTAGAAAAAGTCCAATGCGCTGCTGAGAGGAATGTATATTCTGTGTCTTTGCGGTGGAACGTTCTGTAAATATGTGTTATCCCCAGCTGGTCAATGCTGTTATTGAGCTCCGTTATGTCCCTGCTGATCTTCTGTTTGCTTGATCTGTCTAGAGATGATAGAGGTGTATTAAAATCTCCTAATATCATGGAGTTAGAGTCTATTTCTGCGTTTTTTTTTGAGTAGGGTTTCCTTTATGAACTGTGTTGCACCCAAATTTGGTGCGTATATGTTAATGATGGTGATATCTTCCTGTTGGATCATTCCTTTGATGAGTAAGAAGTGACCATCATTATCCTTTTTAATTGATTTTGGTGTAAAGTCTATTTTGTCAGAGATTAATGTAGCCATACCCTACCCGCTTGCGTTTTACTTCCACATGCCTGATAAACTGTTTTCCATCCTTTTACTCTAACAAGAATGCTGTCTTTAGAGGTAAGGTGCGTTTCCTGAAGGCAGCAAATGGAAGGGTCCATTTTTCTGATCCACCCTGCAAGTCTGTGTCTTTTTATAGGGGAGTTAAGTCCATTTATATTCAGAGATATAACTGTGAGGTTTGCTCTAAGCCCTGCCATGTTGAAGGGTTAATGGAGTTTAGTGTCTGTGCTGCTGTTATTAGCTCACTGTCTGCAATTGTTGTGTCTGGTCTCTGGTACTCTTCTGAGGTAGATTTCTTGTTTATTCTGTGTGGGATATCTCTTGCAGGATCTTCTGTAATTTTGGCTTTGTGTTTAAATAGTCGTAGAGCTGGTTTACTTCATGGAACACTTTCAATTCTCCATCTATTATGAGGGATAGCTTTGCTGGGTACAGTAGTCTAGGTTGAAAGCCATACTTCTTTAGGCCCTGAAAAGCTTTTTTCCAAGCCCTTCTAGCTTTCATGGTTTCTAATGTGAAGTCTGATGGATTTTCCTTTATAAGTTATGGTTTGCTTTTCTTTTGCAGCTTTGAGTATTTTCTCTTTGCTTTCTATGTTAGGCATATTAATTAAAATGTGTCTTCGAGAATTCCTCTTCATGTCCTGTCTGTTTGGAGTCCTCTGGGCCCCTTGAATGTTGAGTGGGCTTTCTCTTATTAGATAGGGGAAGTTTTCTTGAATAATTCTGTTGAAAATATTTCCTATGCCCTTAGCCTGGGCTTCTTCTCCCTCTGGGATCCCCATGATTCTAATATTGGGCCTCTTTATGGTATCCCATAGATCCCTCAAATTTTGCTCACTTGATTTCTTGATTTTATTGAAACCTATGACATCCTTATTAATTCCTTCTGTCTTGTCCTCAACATATGAGAGTCTGTCCTCCATATTGTCAACTCTGGGACTGATTGATTCAAGGGAGGTTTTTAACAACTCTGTGTCATTTTTGGTTTCTGCTATAATTTTGTTTATATATTCTTTGGTGAGATCCAATTTCCAGTCTATTTTTGTTTTTGCTAGGGATTCCTGAAAATCATTTTTAAGTTTTCTTAAGTCCTCATCAAATTTAATCAATTCAGTGTCTAGCTCCTCCTGTAGTTGGCTCACCTTCAATTCACTTAATGTGTTTCTGAATTCATTCATATTTCTCTCCATTAAATTCAGTCTGGAGTCTATGCTTTTGTTGGTGAGCTTCATCTCATTCATGTCTTTTTTATAGTTTCCATATCAGCCATTTACTGCTTCATGTTTGCATTGCAGTTGTGGTCAGGAGTCACATTATTCTCTCTTTGGGATTGTATATTTGTTGTCTCCACTTCCTTGTTACTTTCCTGTTCCATAATGGGACTAGGGGCCCTGAGTTGGGGAGTTCTGTCTTTAATTTCTGTTGGTTTTTTTCATTAGTTTCTGCCCATGTCCAGGTAGGCGAGTGGGACTCAGGCACCCTGGGGAGTGCTGTTCAGCCCGCTTTGCTTCCAGTAGAAAGATCACCAGGTTTGATCTTAAACAGAGGTCTTTCCTGCCGGGGTGTTCTGCCCCCTGACAAGCTCAGATCTTTACCCATCTGGATCCCTCTCTATGTGACTCTTTAGTCTTAGGTCCCTGTCCCTGATTGGTATGCTGCAATAGAAACAGCCCGAGCACTTCAAGCTATAGAGCCCAGTGTTTCCCCACCTGACTGCAACAAGCAGATTGGGAATGCTATCTCCCCCACTAGGGGTAGAGACTCAAGGCTCTAGACTCTCCTTGGGCCAGTACTTGTTGGACCTGTTCTGATTCCACATGCCAACCCAGCCCCAGCCGTCCAGACTCAAGAGCCTGGTGAGAGCTTCCTATTGCTCATGCAATCCATGTTCTCAAATTCCTGGACCAACCTGTGTCCTCCCTTCAGTGGCACATGGTCCCTGGTGCCCGCTGAAGTCACCTGTGCCCTCCTGGCAGTGGCACATGGCCCCTGCCTGAACTGGCCTCTGCCCTCCCAGCAGTCCAGCAGTTCCCAGGTAACTGCCAGAGGCCTGGCCCCGCCCGGCAGCTGCGATCCCGAGTAGGCTTCTGGAACTGAGCTAGGTCAGTTTGCCCTAGAAGCACATCTGTCTATGCGTGTGTTGTGGGGGGGGGTCACAGAGAGAAGTGTGCCCAAGGATCAGGCACTGGAGGGAAGGGGCCCTTGGAGGGAAAGGTGCTCAGCCGGCAAGGGCTTGGGAAGTGGCTGGCAGGAAACAATGGGTAATGGCTGGAGCTTGGGGTGGGGGAGGGGTGGCTCTCCATTCTTCTGCAGAGCAGAGAGCCACTGGGGAACCCTGTCTGGACTGGTGCAGAAGCTGGGGATAGGGTGGGCTTGGTTTCAGGACTGGTTGGGGTCTGGGGTTTGGATCCCAGCTGGAAAACCAAACCTTTACGGAGAGAGTCCTGGCAAGGCTGCTACTCGTCTGCCCTCATGCTTCTCCCCTCCAAGTATCTGATTTTTAACAGAAAGATCTGAGCTGTCAGAAAAAAAAATGTGGAGTATAATGCCAGATGCAAAAATGTCTGCTATTTCCCCATTGTGAGTATTCCATTGTCAGCATGTGGTGTTCTGAGCTCCATGTAAGTATTTCTGTTCACATCCAGTGTCTGAAATATGTGCCACAAAGAGGCTGGTTGCCACTGGGCAAAGAGCTTTTGAGTCTTCAGATTTGTCTGTGGAACAATGCCCAACAGGAAGGCAAACCATGCAGAAATGCTGAGTCGTTTCCTACTCTTGATGTACAATGTGTGGAATTACTGCTCTTTGCTCAGGATTTACTTCTGTGTTTTGCCAAGATGATCTTACAGGTAAAAGGCATGTGGGAACTTTATCAGCATACCTTGTCCACTTTAATCAATAATTTAAGGAATTAACTAAGCACTAAAATTCCTTAGAGAAAAAATGCATAATAATTTTTCCAGCATAAAATTTCCATTCCCTTTGTGCAAGGGCTGTTTTTTCCAGTAAATGTAGTCAATAAATTTATCTCTAAAGGCACAAATGTATGCACAAAACCCTTAAACATCTGGCGAATTAGTTTCTTTGAGAAAAGCTAAACTACAGAGCTTTTGAGGTGGTAAACCATGAAAAATCTTTGTTTTTTTTTTTGACATGCAATTAAAATGTTTTTGGTGACACAGAAAGAAGATATTTGAATTTTGTTTTTTTGGGGGGTACCCAATCTCTCTCTCTCTCTTTAAATTGCTAGTTAGCAAAACTAGCTAATATAATTTGCATATGGGATAATGTTACTTCAAGTGGTTCTTCAGTGGTTTTAAGCATTGGGAGTAGAGAAGGGACATTACAGTCTAGATAAGGTGTTCTCCAAATGGCTAGTGTATTAAAGTCTTGATCCACAGCTGAAGGAACCAATCATTGAGAAGAGATTGGATTCCAAGGGCTCTGGCATGGTCAGTGTATTACTCCCTTGACGTTCACCATATGTTAGTGTTGTTGGGAGATGGCGTCTAGTTGGAGGACTTAAGTCTCTGGAGGCAAGCATGGAAAGGTATCTTCTTGTCCCTGGCTCCTTCTCTGTTTCTTGACACTGCTCCACAATTCTCACTCCACCATGAGGCTTCTACTTGGCCACAGTCACAGACTTAAAGAAGCTAGCTTGCCGTGGACTTGAAATTCTAGTTATCAAAATAAATCTTTTATCATTTAATTTGGTCACAATAACACAGAAAAAAATAACAAATATGACTATTGTAGAGCTTGGTACCAGAGACTTGAGACCATTGCTATGACTATCTCTTATAGTGTGATTCAAAAGTCCATGAAACTGGGTTTCAGAAAGAATCTGTGAATCTTTGGTGATATGAACACAGGTAGCTCTAGAATGCTATATGCAGAACTTGATGGGTAATTCTTGTGGGAGCTCAGAAGACCAATTGTTAATAGGGGCAATAAAGACCTGTATTCATGAGGTCTCAGATGGGAACAAAGTATCTATTTGCAACGTAAACTGGAGGCAATGCATATTATCCCTGGCAAAGAATATGTCTGCATTTTATCCATTGAGATTTTATATGAGAAATTACCTCAAACTGCCAGCTCTATCATATGACTTCATAGTCCTCTCTTGAGAGTTCAAGTACCGGAGTAGAATACCAGATGTATCATGTCTGAGCTGATCCCAGGTCTCTGTTCTGGCTCTCAGGGTGAGAGAGAGAGAGAGGAACAATCCTTGCACCCGAAGCTTCCACGGACCCTTCATCTCTGTAGTATAAAACTAACTGAGAATTCTCACAAATAGGAAAGGAGCTTTTGTTGCCCTTCCCCAAATAAAATAAATCCACCTCAAAGAACAAGAATGGGAATTTTCTATCAATCCATGTAGAGTGTGAAGTTCAGTATTGCCATTACTTATGTAATTGCATTCCTGGACTGCATCACTCATGACAAGTGAGCTAATGTAGAAAATTAAACCCAAGATGTAAATGCGACTTGGGAATATGGAGCTTTGGGGATGAAGTAGAATTAGTTTTCATTTTGATGAATAGAGTTCAGTGACTTTCAAAACCCTAGAGAATTAGAAACTATCTAAAATCTTTCTAATGATTTCTACAAATTTTCATAAAAGAGCCCGAGTTAAAATTTAATTAGGTTCTATTTACTTTTCTGTGAATTGTAAAATATAATGATATGAAACAAAAAACTATTTTAAATTATGCTCTAGAGATTAGAGAACTTTAAGAAAAATATTCATGTTTATTGAGAAACTTTCGAATCAGTGGTGAACCTCTGTTATTTTGTCCTGATATTTTAGAAGAATAAACTATCAAGAAAGTTTCCACTCCTTTACTGGAAATTGTAAGCTAATATTTTATTGCTTGTGGAGGTTTATTTTTTAAAAAACAAGACTGGGTATCAGAATTTGAATATAAGGTGTAATTATTTATAAGATGAAGACATTATAAAGAGGTGTAGGTGCTGGAGCCATCTACTGGAGACTTACTTCTAAACGGAATAAATAAAATAGTTCAAAATTTTAGTTTTGCCCTTAAGTTTACATGACAATCACCATCTGCTAGTTTCTGTTTGTTTCCAAACAAAGTTTCTGAAAGAGAGACAACGGATGCTTTATAATAGGAATAAAAACAAAATTGCTTCAGAGCAGAGGTAAGTGGACGTGCTGGCATCTCTGTGCTCACTTGTTCAACATAACATAGCAAGTTAGAAAGATGTGAAGCGGCTAATTTAGCATCTGTACTTCCGTACAGGACCATTATCCTGGCTCATCAATCTTCTGGCGAACATGCACATCTGTTCCCCACCTCATCTGTCAAGCACAACTCTTTTAATACCTGGAAACGGTAAGGAACAGGAGTTATAAGTAATTTTTATGAGAGAACATTGGATATGCCCAAGTTCCTTTTAGGATTTGTTACAACTAAATGCTCGGTTGACTTCTTAACTCATCTGCTGAGAGTTGTGCTCTAGGCGGGAGGGAGAACAGCACTCAGGTTTGCTAAAACCTCTGTCAGGGCTTCATGGATTCTTCCACTGAACGAGCTGAGAATCACAGAAATCTGTGAAAAAAAAGTGTTCTAATTAAGATACCCTACTTTAGCTACGTAGATGATAAAGTGATTAGTTTTAGAGCCAGTAAATGTAATTTGTAGGGTTAAATTTTATGTACACAAAAACATTACCCAGTGTCTCATATTTGCAAGGGGTCCTTTGGACCCACATGCTGTGATTTAAAGATGCAGACTTTGTCTTTAAGAATACTCTCTTGGAGAATTCACAGGGGAGGAAACACCAATGGCCATTTCTCATTTAAGAAAGTGTTCATTATCCTTAATCATCAGGGAAATACAAATCAAAACTACAATGAGATTCCACCTTACTCCAGTCAGAATGGCAATCATTAAAAAATCCACCAACAATAGATACTAGAATTCAGGTTAGTGGCCTAGTGGTTTTTTTTTTTTTCTTTTTTCTTTTTGGCCGCTAGCACTATTCAGATTTTTAAAAGTTCTCTCTGCACAGCCCTGCTCCCTCTCTGTGCCATTGCTATTCCCTGTGCTTTGAAAGCCAGTGGGAAATGATAAACAGGGAACAGTGGCAAATATTGCAGACTCTTACAACTTCTTTACAGATTCCACTATAAGAGAAAGCGTCACTGGTCTCTGCTCTTTGCATCTGTGAATGTTGTAGTGTGAGGGAACTGGATACTCACCCTCTTTTTCCCAGCTCATAGTGAATATCATTCAGGATTCGGGGAGGAGGCAGAGGGAAGCTCTCCTTTGGATGCAGTTTATGCAGACCACTGGGTGTCTGTATGTAGCCTAAAGTCTTTACTTCTAAAGAATTGGTGATTTTGAGAATTTCCTTGCAGGAGTTTTTGGACATATTGCACGAGTACTGTTGCCTTACTCAACAGCTTTGGCTCAGAATAATTTTTGTCTATTTTCAAAAGTCAAATTCATGTCTAAAAGACCGAGGTTCATTCTGAAATATAAAATAAAAATGTTCCATAGTTAGAAATGTGCACTTTGGTTTTCAGGCATTCAGCCAGTTTTTTACCACACTGGTGTTCTAAACTGAACAGGGAGGCTGATATTACGTTAGGCATGCCTTTCATCTGTACTTTAAACTGGAAAAGTTACTCTTTGAATGATAGAGGCTTGAAAAGTTCTTCTTCCAAGATGTTATAGAAATAAAAATTAACTCTTTATTATTTCATTATATAAAAAGAACGAATTTTTTAAGCCATTTAAATTTCATACTTAAAATGGTTTGGCTTAAAATAATGAGTAGATATATTGCAAATGTTGGCTTCAGGGTATCTCAGACATGGTTAGTATGGAGGGCAGACCTCTGGCTTCCCATACATGCAAACTTATGATTGGCTCAAGGGGATTTAGATGTTGAAGGATGTTTAATGCTTCCTAGACCAGTGTGAGGAAGTCAGTTTTGAAGATTCTCAAATTTAGTGCAGTGCTGGCTCACTAAATGTATCTGCTGCTTCTTGAGAAAGGATTAATAATTCTAAGTGACTTTAATTTTGTTTATCATGAATTTTTTTGGAATGAATCATTTAACTAGGTAAGAAAGGTACCTAGATAATTTTTTTATGTAAGCCATAATATTATCATTATTATACTTTTGCATGTGCGCTGAAGTATAAATTTAAACTTGCATTTAGGAGACCCACCTCCTAATTTTTCCATACATTTGGGTTGCATTCATATTGTTTTCTGAAGTGAGGTGGAATATAAATAACTACTTAATGAAAAATGTTCCTGTATGTCTGGGACATTAAGGCCATCCCCTGGAAATTAAGTTTCATCATTTATGAAGTGGAAATAATAACTATTGTATTTCCAGAAATTGGCTTGAGAATGTGATAACAAAATCTAAGGAAAGTATAAAACACAAGCTTTGTGGTGGTGTGGTTATCATAATTTTGCATTTGTTAGGGTGTCCCCCCTTCAAAAAAAAAGCTTGCAAAGGAGATGATACGTGGTTTGCTGTGGCCTCCTCCTCCAAGAGAATGAAGAGATGAAATTGAAACAGGAGGTTGACGAGAAATGCATTTGCAGTGAAGGCCTCAGCCAATGGCAGGGCACTCCGACTGTTGTCTTGAAATAAATGAGAGGAGGGGACCTGAATTGTCCTGTCATTAGATGTGGGTTGCCCTGTGGGTGTTTTGGGAGGGGAGATAATCTTGACTGAAGTACTTTTTATGAGAAGATAAAATTTCCCAGAGGCTGGGGGGATGCATGGGTCCTGAAGGGAGTGTCACTGCAATCATCCCATCGCATCGCTCACATCCATCGGATCTGTATCACAGGTCTGCGTCATCTGAGAGCTGCTTTTCCTGGATCCTAACTGTACAAACTGTAAACAGAAACTAAGTGGAACATACTACTGTCCCCCTGCTGTACCTGGGCTCAGGATTATGTAAAAATCATTCCTTCTTATCATTTGCTCTAGATACTTTATATGTTTTGCTAACACCTCTAATGACTTAAGTAACCCAGATCATCTTTGTGGGCACTTTTCTTAGTATGTGGTTAATCTGCTTGCTTATTGTTTTTGTTCAATTGGACAAGGAAGTACCAACACACATCCCTGTGTAATAACTGCATGTCAAATGTATTATTCCTTGTTTCTATTCTGTGACATCATCTTTGAGTGAATCATTCTTGTTATTGTTACTCCTTTCCTTGTCTATAGATGCTTTGGTACAAGAAAACTTAAGTGACCAGGGAACTTATGTACCATGATTTTTTTTTGAACTTTTGTGTGTTCCCTGGTGGATACATAACTATGGATGCAGTGAACCTAAAGTTCAGAAGCACAGATTCTCCTGAGGCCCCTGAGACCCTGAACATCTACTTCTGCACTTTGTTATCCTGACCTATGTATTGATTATTGTATTTTCACATTTTCGATGAGATATCTTCAGGTTATTGCTGGCCAGCTGTCTTTTCAGGCCAGCAGCTTCTTGGTTATACAGTATATGACTAGACCATACCCATACACTCACTGTCTCCCTTCTTTTACCCTAACCTAGTTCTTCTGAACCTGAGGTGGTTTTCTGGTCAGTAGACCAGGTACTCTTTAGGCTAGTTGTAATGTCTGAGCCTCTGAAGGCAGGACAAGTGCACATCTACTTATTGTATGTGTCAGTCATATTCAAGGTGAATTGCTGCCCAGTTCAATGAAGTTGGTTTTCCTCCAAGTGGTTCATTGATTTAGTGCAAGGATGGTTCGTTGCTGGAGATTTGCCTCTTGTCATTTGGATATTCGGCAGTGGCAACTAAACTGGTCTTAACGCGCATGTATGTGTGTGTGTGTGTGAGAGAGAGAGAGAGAGAGAGAGAGAGAGAGAGCTGATATGTGTTTGTAGATGTGTGTGCCCTGTGCCTGAGCATGTGGAGGCCAAAGGAAGACGTGTATTTTCCTCTATACTCATTCATTCATTCATTCATTCATTCATTCATGTGTTTCCTTGACACAGAGTCTATCATTCAACCTGGAGCTGCCATTTTTGGTCATTGAGTCCCAGCAATTCTCTAGTCTCCAATCCCCGCCCCCCTCCCCCCGGAAGTAGGGTTATAGAAATGTGTGGTCATGCCCAGATTTCTTTTTCATGGATGTGGGGAATTAAACTTGGGTGGTCTCAAGTCCTCTCAGGCACTCATGCTTCTGTGGAAAGTGCTCTTACCTGTTGGGCTGGCACCCAACCCTAAATCAGTCTTAATAAGTAGAAGCTAGTGATGTTGAGCTAATATATAGCCTCTATCCCTATAGTCATTGCTGCTGTTCAGGTACCTTCACTGTGTGATGTATGTGTTTGTTGTGTGTGTGTGTGTGTGTGTGTGTGTGTGTGTGTGTGTGTGTGTGCATGTAGTGAGAGAGACTGACCAGACTGACCACTCAATTTTGAACACTTGATGATTTAGTCCCTCTTGTGGGGGATGGTCATTGGTGGATATTAATCTCTTATATAAAGATCTTCATACTTCAGGGCCACTTTTATACTTTCTTTCCCATTCTTTTTGTTTCTTTTAAGCTATTTCCTAGGCTCCCAAACTGTGAGCCAAGCCATTTCCCAATGGCACCAATTTATATAATTCTGATTCAAGGCAACTTCTCCTTCTATATCAAGGAAATATCATATGCTCTTCTTAAAGCTTTAAATATCACTATCATCTTAAAGAATGATACCTGAGTTGACCCTTGCTTAAAGCAGCAGTTTGCATTTCCCTTGACGATGGATTGAGCCAAACCTTTCACTAGGGCCTCACCCCATATGGCCATGAGGAGCCATGCAGTGGAAGATGGCATGGTGATCTAGGCCACCTGCATGTACACTTACTTGTGTCCTCTGTTTATATCCAACTTAGTTTCATAACCTATGAGTTTATTGTTGTAGCTACCTGACCTGGTAAGCAGGCTGACACAAACTAGCTCATGATGGGTGATTTTTGACTGCACAGTCATTTACCATCCATGGACAGGTACATACAGGGCATGGTCTTAATCCTGAATACCAGTGATCTGTGTTGTGATTACCCTACTAAGACTTTCTATAAGCTCCACAGTTTGTATTTTACTACCACAGAGCTCCCTAATGCCATATGCTGCCCAGGTGTTATGGCACAGGCATCAGGGCAACATGAATTTCAGTCAATTCTTGCTGTACATAGTTTCTTTGATGAAGGTCTCACCCAAACTTTCAATATTCCCAGAGATCTGGACAGGGTAGAATCCTCAAGTGTGAATAAGCTGCCCATAGAACCCAATGAGGTCTACCAGGTGGGAGGAACAAGATGGAGAAGTTTACCTTTTGCTTTGGAGGGAATTTTCTAGCATGATTCACCCTAAAGAAACTTTAAAGCCTCCACTGATATACATGGTTCTTCAATCTTTGTAAATTTTATATCTTTCCTCTTTAGTACCTTTGTCCCCTGAAGGTTTCCATGGTACCTGCCACTTTTTGGTCATCATTTCCAGTGAGCATGATGTCATTAATACAGTGAATTAATTCGATCTTGTGTGGAATGTTCATATGGTCCAGGTCAGTTGAAGAGCCTTGGGGCATGTTGCAGTCAGCATTCTAGTTGCTACACTGAAAGAACCTAAGCAAAATCAGCTTGTGGAGGAATGGGTTTATTTGGCTTATGGACTCAAAGGGAGACTCCATCCTGGCAGGGAAAATGATGGCATGAGCGAGGGGTGGACATCACCTCCTCCACAGCACTGCAAACAGAGGCAGGAAGGTGTGCCAAACACTGGGAAGGGGAAGCTGGCTTATAACCCCCATAAGCCCGCCCCCAACAACACAGCTCCAATGAGGTTGTAAAACCCAAACTGCCATCAGCTGATGATCAATCAATCAGAACATATTCATTTGTTTTTGGGGGACACCTGGATCATAGAGAGAGATCACAGGGTATAACTGTAAGTGAACTGTAACTGTAAGTTACAGGGTATAACTGTAAGTGAATATAGCTGAAGTATAAATGGTTATGGCTCTTTTTTCAAGGTGAATGAGGACTATGTGTTCTTTGGCAGAGACCAGTGGTGGCTACCATGGACTTGGGGCTATGCTGATTTGTTCTAGCAAGCAGAGCATATACGGAACAAGAGCTGGTAACGAGGCTTATTTTTGGTTGAGTTTTTAGTAATCCAGGGTCCTCCTCTAGGACATTTCTTGGTTTTCTCAGAATGGCAAGTTAAGACCATCATCTTGGTGTCCTTTATGTTTTGAAGGACAGCACTAATCTCTATCATTTCCTTTGGGATGTGATGTTGGTTTTGACTTACTATCTTGGCTAGTAGAATCTTGCCTTACAGGTCACTATTGGTGTTCTGCCAACTACATCTACCAGGAATAAGTATATTCATTTTGCTCACACATTTGAGGCTCTGGAAAAGAGCCCTGGATGAACTTGTAGATGTGATGGACCCACCATGAGTCACACCTGGGCCAGTATGCTGTGGCTTCTCGGAGCCACTTCCATTAACTTGCTCTGTAAAGATAGATAGCATCTGTGCTTTTCCTCGATGTTACCCAGGAGCCCCACTCTGTCACAGCATAGCTCTCCAGCTGCTGTGGTTTATAGAGCACACTGGTGCCCTCTCGTCTCACACTCCTAATCGCCTAGGCGAGTGGAGAGCCATGCAAGGCTCTTGCAGGAACCTAGGGATTTTGGACCTTCTATAGTTTATTCTATCATGCGCACTTCTCTGTGCGTTCATACTTTAAGTTGGTGAAGAACTACCACAGCAATCCTAGGATTCTCTATCAGCTAGCATGGGCTGTAGTTCCCCCCACCATTCCCTTCTAGAATCACCCATGGACTTATTTACTATGGTTGTGTCACCGTTTATCAAAGTCTTTTCCAGTGTTAATTCTGTGTCATGGGAAGGCACTCTGATGGAGCCTCCCTTTTCAACTTTCTTTGGTTTCTTCAGTTTCCCTCGACCCCATATCCCTTGTACCCATCCCCCTGCATAGAGTTTGGGCTGTTGCTGCTACATCTTGACTAGATCCCACATCTCCTGCAGTGCTTAGTCCCTGGTCTCCTTTGGCAGGTGCATTTCCACAGGTTGTTGCCTTATCTTTAGGAAAGAGTTACCTTTAGCCTCTCACAGGAAAGAGGGGGATACCTTGAAGTTCAGTGGTTTCAGGGGGAAGTGGGTGCTAGGGAAGTTGAGCTTGGGCTGGCAGGCTTACAAGCAAGTGCCTCAACTATTGAGCCATAGCCCCAGCCCTGTTTAAAGATTCCTGAGTGCATTGATCCTGATATCCTGATCGCTAACCTCAGAGACTCATCTCAAAGAGATCTTTGTTCTTGACAAGTCAGATAGGCTAAGATTTGAATGCTTTTGACTATCTTTAAAGTTATTTTGGGACTGGCCTTCAGCCTGTCCTGCTTGTCTGGCTGCTGGAGAGGCTAGTGTTATGAAACACTTCCAGCCAGGCTCTCTGTTTTTCTTGTTTCACCTTTTCCTGGTACTTTGTTAGTCTTTGTCTTTCCTCAGTGCATCTCTGGTCCTTGGCACTAGCAAGAGCCACCAGGCACCATGTGCCAGCCATAGACTTACTGCTCCTTAAGTTTCTCAGCCTCTCTATAGCCTCACCTGGCAACGCCTCCCCTTCCACTGGCATCCTGTCCCAGTTCTCGCTGGTGAAACTTTTAGCAATTTCGACATCCTAGCATGTTGTGTACCATCCACAACCCACCTGCCACCAGACATAGGATCCTCATGGCCAGCTTGCTGGTGGGTGATTCAGATTTGAAATCCTAATTTTGGAATCTGCTTCTTCAGATCATTAGAGACACCACTTATTTTTGGTCAGGTTTCCCAGGAAACAAACTCTGAGAAGGGGATTAGCGTGTAGGAACTGTTCTGGAGCACATTCTCTCCATAATGCCCATGAGAGTGTTGGGTGTGGGCAGAAGTTAGCTGCCAGCTTCAGATGGCTCTTAGGAGAGCTCTTAAATAAAGGCCAGAAGATGGGACCCCTGCAACTCTTTTTATTCTGTCATTGATATAAAATTGTGCCAGACAGGGATAGTGACCATAGGCTAGGAAGTGCTTTTTGAATCAGGGTAACTCCCTGGGGGAAAAAAAGAAAAAGACTTAGTTACAAGCTGTGCATGCAACAGAAGAGACCCCCAAGCAGTTGAGTGGATAAGTACCCTGTTGTGAAGGGACAGAGCATAACATCTGCTTCTGCCTCCCAAGCAGGAGGGTAACAACACCTACTAATTAATTTTTTATGGGTAAAATGTAATAATGGCATATCTTGTGCATAGAGCACATAGGATATTTGAGGTGGCTTAGCACAAGATTAGAAAATTTCACAAAATATATTCTTAAACTTGTTTTGCCACTTAGAAACCTAATTAAATTATTTTCTGTTTAAATCATAAAACACAACAATTTTTAAATAAGGAAAATTACTTTTATATTTTATCTTGTGTTTTGGAGATAGGTCTTTCTATAGAGCCCAGGCTGGCCCTGAATTCTTTCTCCTTCTGTTCCAGCCTCTTAAGTGCTAAGATTACAAGTGTGTACCGCCATGTCTTGTGGAAAATCACTTCAATTATGTAACCACATATATGCAAATCTAACCATCCATCATGTGAGGTAGCACTGGTTAAAATGAGTTTAAACTCAAGATGGAATATTATTTGTGAAGATATTTGCAGAAGACCAGGTGAACAAAGGTCACTCCAGTTGTCCAAGTGTAACGGGGTACTTGGGATTCCTTGCCAATACAGCGACAAAAGTACCCGGATTCTTGTCATGTGAATTTAAAGAATTAAATTCATAGATCAGCAGAGGGTAAGGTTTAGATAGGCTTTATTAGATTAAGAAGGGAAAATATAGGAGGCTCCAATCATGAGGGAAAAATGAGTCTATGGGGGAGAAGAAGAGGATCCTCCTCATCCCAGCCTCCTCATGGCTGTGTTGAGGGGGGCTTACTAAAAGCCTGGAGGTTTAGGAACCTCTCTGCTGGCCAGCCATGAGGGGAAGAGAGCAATTTACCCTCCTCCAGGTGGATATATCCTCTGACAGTGATATCTCTGGGCCCTGACCAATCACAGTTCCAGGATTAGGTTTGAGTTCTAGTAAAGGAGATCATCCACTCTAGGGAGGTAGGGCAGAGATAAGTGGAAATTGCAAACTTAAGTCCAAGGGCACTCCTGCTCTGTAACTTCAGGGTCCCAGTCCCCCTAAACTGACACACAAGGAGATATGCAGGTGGCTCACATAATATTGAACTCAGAGGAAACCATGCTTCTCTTTCTTCCCAGGAATCAGAGGAAGGAGTGTGAGAAGGGGATAGCATAGAGAATGCATTGTGTGCAGAGCATCTGGTGAGATGAAATTTATTTTTGAAAAGCAAATGGTGTTACATTATTAAACAACCTAGATGACATTAATTGAATGTTTTCCGGAGTAAATACATTTATTTATTTACTATATACACATACACACACACACACACACACACACACACACACACACACATATATATATATATTTGTTTTGGTCAGTTTTAAGTGCCCAGATTCTTGTCACGTGAATTTAAAGAATTAAATTCATAGATCAGCAGAGGGTAAGGTTTAGATAGGCTTTATTAGATTAAGAAGGGAAAATATAGGAGGCTCCAATCATGAGGGAAAAATGAGTCTCAAACACATCTTCTGGATAGTCCTGCTTGACAAACTTTTGCTGCCACTGAGAAAAGATGGGATTTTAAAAATTGATATCTCTATTGACTGGAGTTCAGTGGTAAAATAAGTTAAGAAAAATTTAGTTTTATGGAAACAAAGTGATAGCATTAACTAGACGAAAATGCATTCCAAACACTAAGAAGTGTCTTGCTACTCAGAACATATACATGAGACTCTTGTCACTGTCCTCTTTGACTTATTCATCACCACATGTTGTAATATCAGCCCCAGGAGAGATGCCTGATAAGACTTACCTTGTACATATTCCCAATGGACCTGAAATGAACAAAGTCTTAGCACACAGATTATTCTGAACTACCACTTTTGATGTGCATATTTTCTCCAAATAACTTAGTATTTATTCTGGGAGTAAACTTATGACAGTTTCCTCACTCTAATTTGATGTCTCTTTGGTGAGAAATCTGACATTTTCTCATAGCTCCTGTTTAATACTGACAGTGTGCTTTTTAATTATCTGAGAAGCCATGGGCAATGAAATGTAATTATAATGCAACGAGCTACAGACCCTCAGACATTTCACCTTTTGCCTCCTGGTGAAGATTGCAGCCTGGGCATCAAAGCATCTGATGCATCTTTCTAATCTCCCTGCTTGGATGAGGCAAGGAGAAAGTCTGACTGAGAAATTACCTGTTGTGCTATCACTAGATGGATCTTTGAGACTGGCATTCTGTATGTGAGATATGCTGTGAAGTGTTATCCTGCTTCTTTCAAGGTACAGCTCCCTGAAGAGGAAAAGACTGCCTACCTTGTTTTTAAAGAAGTAAAATCATACATTAAAAACAAAGAAAATTAAGGAAGAATGACATAAATGCTTATATTCTTGCACATAGTTTTGAGTAAATCTATTTATTACCCTGTGTTGCAGTCAGCTTTCTAGTTTCTGCGCAGAAAGAGCCCAAACAAAAGCGGCTTGTGGAGGAATGGGTTTATTAGGTTTACAGAATTGAGGGGAGACTCCATCCTGGCAGGGAAAATGATGGCATGAGCAGAGGGGTGGACATCACCTCTGCCACAGCATTACAAACAGTGGCAGGAAGGTGTGCCAAACACTGGCAAGGGGAAGCTGGCTTATAACCCAATAAGCTCGCCCCCAACAACACAGCTCCAATGAGGTTGTAAAACCTAAACTGCCTTCAGCTGAGGATCTATATCAATCAGAACACATTCATTTGTTTGTGGGGGACACCTGGATCAAACCATGACACCCTGGAAATTAGTTTGGAAATTCACAGTTGAATGATTATCTTGATAATTATGTCGGAGCAGCAAGATTTAAAAAATGTCACCATATAGATCATTTGACCATAAATAAGGATAGAAGTGCTAATACTTTTAAATGTCTTGCTGCCAAGAGCACCTGCCCATTGTGAAGTATAGTAACCTCCCGTGTCAGAAAGCCCCGTCTCTACACCTTCTCTAGCCAGTTCTGCTGGTTCTCATCCTGAAACTAATTAACTGCCAAGTTACTGACTACAGTCACCTATTCTCTTCTGGATTAGTCTGTGGTCGCCATTCTATTCTTGAAGGATTAAATTTCATGATCTCATATTTTCTGGAAAAGGTATTTAAGAGGTCTTGATTTTGTAAGAACATAAAACCACTGACATACTTACAGCACCTGCTAAGCTATCGAATTTTACTTTCTTGTCTTGAGACAATGTCACCTGCTGACTTACACTGGATCAGTGTCGCCAGGCTCTCCAGCAACACTGGTATGAGAGAAGACTCCAGGGAAGTGATTATGTGCTACGGAAAGGTTTTCAGTTGCTGAGATGGTCACATTAAACAATTAACTGGGGAAAATGTTAGGGAGTAAGAAAATGCAAGAGTTTCCTCTGTTTTTTTTGGGGTCACACTCATACTTCAAGTGGGTCCCTGAAACCAGAACACATCAAATCTGATCACAGTGCTTCTCCAGTGTATGCATGTGTCCTAGTCAGCTTCAGTTGCTGGGATGAACCTCCAAACCAGCCACAGTTTATATGAGGAAGAAGGGGTTAATTTGAAGCTTACAGAAAACCCATCACCAGCACTGCACAAAGCAAGCAAGCACACTTCTTCAGCAGCTAAACAACAAGGCTCTCAGGCAGAGCTCAGAATGCTGTCTGCCTACTTTAGGCTGGAATTTCAGATCCACCTCCTATAACACCTTAGGGCAGAACCCTAGGATCTGCCCACAGTGACACATCCTTGAGCCAGAAGGCTGGACACAAGTTTTTTTTTTTTAAATTAATAATTAATTTATTGTTAATAATTAGAAACACTGTATGAACAAGTTTTGTGTTGGTACCACCCGCATTTTCCTCCTCCTTGCCCCCAACCCACTGAGGGCCCTCCTCTGTGGGATTGCTAGGACTGTCCATGGGTTGGAGGGCTATGAAATGTACAAGCAGGAGCCAGTTGTTTTTTTGAGGGGGGCAATGCATCTAGATATTCTCCCTCACCATGGCTTTTACAATCTACCCATCACTTCCTCCCCATAATTCCCTGAGTAATTGTGACAATTTTTTTAAAAAATAAAAGTCTGGAATCTATTGGGTGACATCCATTCACACTACCACAGTATAAAGTTTAATTTATATATTAGGCACAATGCCTTCTGTAACAACATCTTGTCATCATTCTGAATGCTTTGAGTTCATATCTTCCATCTGCAAATTTAATGACTTTTCTATTGATGTATCATTAATTAGCACATATAATGCACTGTGACTTTAAGTTTTGCAGTTTTAGACACAACAGCAAAATTCCCTTTTTTTTTCAGTTTCAAGGATGAAATAAGGAAGAAATATATGTTCTTACCATAAAGTTTAGTGATATCATATAATTATTTTTCAAGGTCAAGACCTTTCATGCCTTTCCTTGAAGAAAATACTTTTTGGCATCTTTAAACTGTCATCCCACTATTCTTGTATGTTGGGAACATTAGCAAATAAAACAAGAGTTACTTGAGATCCAACATTGTGAGAATCTAAAGGCAATGTGATTACTAAACTGGGCACCATGTGACCAGCTGGTGGCTGGTATATAGAATATGGATACTTTGGACAAAGATTGATATCCCAAGAGGGATCAGAGAGAATGGGCAGCCAGGACGCTAGCCACTGCAAATGAACTCCAGATGCATGCGCCATTTTGTGCATCTGGCTTTATGTGGGTTCTGAGGAATTGAACCCTGGTTGCTACACTCTAAAGGCAAACACCTTAACCACTGAGCATTCTCTCCAGCCCTATGATATATATTTTATTTCCCTCCTTTAAGATATTTTCTTTTCCTTTCATGGTCTTCATTCTTTCATTTTCTTTTCATGGTCCCCATTCTAGTTTCATAATCTATAGGGTATACTATTTTTTTTGTTTGTTTGTTTTCGAGGTAGGGTCTCACCCTAGCCTAGGTTGACCTGGAACTCACTCTGTAGTCTCAGGCTGGCCTTGAACTCACAGCAATCCTTCTACCTCTGCCTACTAATAATTTTTTCTTGTCATTTTTAATTAGCATACTAAATGCTGGGCTTGATTATGACTTTTTCATGCATATATTGTTGTTCTCTGTTCATATTTAAGGGTGTGTTATTCAAGGAGTTTTTAATTAAAGATTTAGAAGAGAATAAATTGAGGTTGAAGAACAAAGAGGTCTCTGGAGTGGGTAAAAGGTGAGGAGCATGAAGTTCAGAA
>PVHP010016186.1:0-36245 GCA_004024765.1 Zapus hudsonius | reverse complement strand
GACCTGAAACTTCTGATTTTTCTGCCTTCACCTCCCAAGTATTAGAGTTACAGGCATGCATCACTATGTCTGAATAAATGTATGTTATTTACTTATTGATTTATTGTGTGTTTGTTTATGGGCACGTAGGCCCCTTACCCTTGTGAAAGAATGCCAGATGCTTGCACCATTTTACTGAGTCTACCTTACATGGGTACTAGAGATTTGAACCCAGGCTGACAGGCTTTGCAAGCAAGTGCCTTTAACCACCCAGCCATCTTCACAGCACCCTGCACTTTTAAAAATACTGTTTTGTAAAATATTTTATTTATTTACTTGAGAGAGGGGGGAAGACAGAATGGGCACACTAGGGCCTGCAGCCACTGCAACAAACTCCAGATGCATGTGCCAGACTATACATCTGGCTTTATGTGGGCACTGGGGAATCAAACTCAGGCCCTTCTGCTTTGCAGGAAAACACCTTAACCGCTACACCATCTCTTCAGCCCATGTGCTTTTTTAAGGTAGAAAACACCAGGCTTCCAGGCACAAAGGCAGCTTGTGCACCCATTTGTTGTTTAGCTGAATTCTTTGTTTCAACTTTAGTGAATTTTAGAACCCAAATCAGGCAGAGAAAGCTCTGAACTCTCCTTCTGCACTCCTGGAGGTCTATGTGCTGGGACCTATGACCTCCCAGCCACAGGCTTTTGACCAACTTTACAGTTACATACTTGAATTGACTATCATCTACCACTCCTTGGACGTGAACTTGGACTTAAGATGAGTCAAGTGCAGAGTGATGGCTGATTCAATCCAGTACATGGCACCTCCACCTAAGGTGACAGGAGGGAGGCTCTGAGTGATGTGTGAGAATGAGCGAGGTTATCTCCAGGGTGGATATTTCCTAATCTACATGCTTCCTTGGAAGATTACACACCGGGGCCTTGATTCTCCTTTGCAATTCGCTTCTGCAAACGGTGACATGTGGAACCTGGCGCTGGTTGCTTGACCTCACTAGAGAGAAAGCCAGGAGCAGCTTTGAACTTGACCTGGTGGAGCACTTTCTTTTAGACAACTGCCCTTCCTCTTGTGACCACAGAGGGGAGCACTGAGATCATTTCAAGGAAGACAAAAGATCAAGCATACAAAGAATTGCCTGTGTCCTCAGCATTGAATTTTTAAAAAATATATATTTATTGTCCATAATGAGTTACATTATTTAGTGGGCAAACAATGAGTTGTTATCCCCAATTCCCCAATGCTCTCCCTCCCCATCCCCAATCAGCTGGATATCCTCTTCCATGGGTCCTCTGGATCAGTCCTTGTGGCAGGGGACCATGGATAGCCTAGTACTCAGCTTGGTTCTCCTGGCCCAAGTGTGTTGTTACTGAGGGGTGTCATGCCTCTGGATAGTCTCCCCCACCACGGCTCTCACAATCTTTCCGCCCCCTCTTCTGCTCAGTTCCCTGAGTCGTGGTGGGTGAGTATTAAGGCTGCTTTAATGTTGTGCACTTAGGGGTCTTTGTGTCAAAAATTGTTGGTTTCTGTCACCCTGGCTTTTGTTCATCCCGTCATTCTCTGCGGGGCTCCATATAGATCCTCCACGGTATGACTGTGGTGGCTCATCTCTTGCGAGAATCTCTGCTATCGGCCTACATACAGTCTTTTGGTAGGGTTAGATGGGCCACAGCTCTCTCGCTGCATCCTGAAAAATACAAGCACAATCTCCATCGGAGAGTGAGATAAATGTAGGCTAACAAATATACACAATTCTGGATTACCTAGATTCTATTTTTAGTAGCCTCCCTGTCAATCGCTCCCATAATGCATCTTTTCTTGTGAGCCCAAGAGCACGGGATCCAGTGCCTATCGCCCTGAATCTTCAGTTCCAGTCAAGGGCCCCCCCTCCCTAAGTGGAATATTTGGCTGAATTTAAAGGCTGTTGATTGTCTCCCCCAGGCCCAAGTTTCTCTATTGCACAAGAACTCCTTTCTTGGTTCACTGTTCTCTCCCAATAGGAGGTATGGTCAGCCTATTCATGGCCACAGATTGTGTTTCATGCCAGTGGTCTCTGCTCAGCATTGATTTTACAATAAACACTCATAGAAAAAAAAGAAGTGGAAACTCAAACTTCTGTTCATGAGTTTACACGTGTTTCCTTCATTGTGCATCCTTAGAAGCAATGTGGAGACTCATTTTCAAGATTTTTTTAAAAAATAAGATTTAAATTTTTATGTGGTTTATTAAGGGAAAATATGAAATAATCTTGGTATGCTAAGAGAAAATTTATGAAATTATTATATTTCTAATAGCATTCAGATGGGAAATTTACCTGTTGGCTTTCTTTCTTTCTTTCTTTCTTTCTTTCTTTCTTTCTTTCTTCTTTCTTTTTCTTGTTTTGTTTTTGTTTTTCGAGGTAGGGTCTCTATCTAGCCCAGGCTGACCTGGAATTCACTATGTAGTCTGAGAGTCTCAGGCTGGCCTCGAACTCATGGTGATCCTCCTACCTCTGCCTCCCAAGCTCTGGGATTAAAGGCATACACCATGCACCACCACACCCAGCTTTAACCCGTTTTTCATGTATAATACTTGCATAGTTATTTTTGAGGAGGAGGGGATTGAACCTGGGACCTTGTGTGCATGATACACAGTGCCGTACCACTGAGCTACATCTCTATCCCCTCACAATTCACTTTATAAGATTTTAGATGTGATTTTTCTGTGGTTATTTAAAAGGAACTTATTTCATTTGTAGAAAAAAATTATTTTTGTTTATCAATTTCTTTTTGAGACAGAGTCTCTTTACTATGTAGGCCTGGCTGGCCTGAAACTCACCATATAGACCAGGCTAGCCTCAAACTTGTATCAGTCCTTCTGTCTGTGCTTCTCAAAAACTGGGATTGTAGGCATGTGCCACCAATTCTAGCTTATTTATTTTTACTTTCAGGAAATTTAAATCTTGAAAATATCTTGTTAGATTAACAATCTTTTTTTTTAAATTTTTATTTATTCATTTTCAAGCAGAGAGAGAGAGAGAGAGAGAGAGAGAGAGAGAGAGAACACCAGAGCCACCACCTTGTGGGTCTGGCCCATGTGGGTCCTGGGGAATTGAACCGGCGGCCTTAGGCACTGGAGGCAAGTGTCTTAAATGCTGAGCCATCTCTCCAGCCCTAGATTAACATTCTTAATAAATGCCTCACATAATTCATTTCTTTGGCATACTTAAAGGATGGCTATGTCACATTTTACATTATAAAAATAATCCCACCTTTCTTATTTCTCAAAGATAGTGTCATCTATCCTAGCAGTTACTTTCTCCTTGCTCGGGCGAAGGACAAGGGTTTATGTGTGGCTTAAAGTTTTGAGGGGAAGTCTTCATGGCAGAGAAGCCTGGCAGGAACAGACAGGGGGTGTCACACTGTCACTTCAGCAGGGAGGAAGTAGTGTGGAAGGAGGGCTGGATTGTAGCACCTCTTAGCTTGTCCCTCAGTGATGCAGGTCCTCCCAACAGTTCCACAACTTTCTCAAACAGCACTCTCAACTGAAGATTAAATATTCAAACACGTGAGTCTATGAGGGACATTTTTCATCCAAACCACCCATCTAAAGAAGCATATTTCAACTATAGTGGATAAGGTTATTAATTTGACCTCATAGAGATAACATCTCTCTTGTTCATAAAATGTAGTAATTTCCAAAGATAATATGTTTAAAAACATTTTTATTTAAGAGAGAGAGAAAGAAAGAATGAATATGAGTGTGCAAGGGCCTCTTGCTGCCGCAAACGAACTCCAGATGTATGTGCCACTTTGTGCATCTGGCATTATGTGGGTACAGAGGGATCAAACCTGAGCTGTTAGGCTGAGCCTTCTCTCCAGTCCGCTGAAGGTAATCTTAGATAGCATGTTTTTAAGGTTAATTCAAACATGCCTATGTGTCTTTATGTCTAATGCTACTTAGACATTCCTTTACTTTCAAAGGAGTTTTTATTTTCTATACACTATTCATTTTCAGGGTTCATTCTGGACACGTGCATTGTTCTATGCCAGCCTGATATCCACTAGGTCATCTTAGAAAGCACATTGTATGTGCTCGGCCAGCAGGTACTAAATTGATTTCTATGATATAAGCCTGGAAACCCTCATTATTGTATGTAGTTGGGATGAGCTACATTTTCAAGTCCTGGTCCCCATAGTGGCACTGTTGACAGACAATGGGACCTCCAGGGGTTGTCGTGCAGTGGAGGTTCCTAGGTCTCTGAGCTGTGCTCTTAAAGGGGATTGTGGGACCCCAGACTCACCTTCTTCATCCTTTGTTCCTAGTCTTCAAGTACTTTGCCGTACGTTCCCACCCTTGTCATCCGGCATGTCCCCTCATGTCACGGCTCTGCCCAGTCCTGGTGTGGTTCTACAAAAATCTGAGCTAAAGTCAATCTTTTCTCTTTTATGAACAAATCCTCTCAGGTGTTTTGTTACAATGATGTAAAGCTGACTCACATAATTACAAAGCTAAGTGCCTCTGTGTTGGGGTCCAGGACCCCTGGCCCCCTGTGGATAGCCCAAGTCTCCCCGGTCAGCAAATTATATGCGACCTGGAGAAGTGTCAGGCAAATCTCACTTTATTTTGGGCATCCAAAGCCCTTTTATAACCCAAAAGCTGCATTGTTCAGCATATTCCTTTCAAGTAATAAAATTTAAACTTTTTGGCGGGAGCCAATCAGCAGAATACAGCAGAGCAGAGTACATTTCCTTAAGGTGCCTTGTTTTACTGCCAATTCAGAAGGATAATTTGTTCCACTATTTTCAGGAAACAGGGCTATTGTTAGTAAAACAAAACTCAGCAAGCAGAAACAAAACTTGTTAGCTACTTCATGTTCTAAAACTTAGCTTAAATTTGAATAGTTAGGCTAGGGCCCGACACCTCTGCTTTTTTATTAAATCCAATATAATTAAATCTCAACCTAATTTCTAACATGTTTCAGCATATAAATGAATCAGGTAGAATCCTGGAATTAATTATAGCCAAGCACTTTGTAAGCCACCAAGTCCAACTCCCTTATTTTCTAGATGATGAAGTCAGCAGCCAAAAAGCTTGTTACCTGCAGGCTAGGGAGACAGCTCATCGGATGGGTGCTCTAGGCACCAGCATGACTGCTTGAGAGGGCCTCCTTCTCCCTGGGTTCAGTTCCGCAGAGACCAAGGAAACAGATGGGCATGGCCAGTCACACCTGTAAATGCAGACCAGAGAGTTGCTGAGGCTCCCTGGTCAGTCAGTGTGACGGGAAATGACAGTTCAGTGAGAGATTCCTTCTAAGAAGACATGTAGGTAAGTCCTAGAGGAAGACACACAGCCGCCTCCTCTAGCCTCCTCTAGCCTCCACGTGCACACATGTGGGGCACAAAGATCAGCACAGACATTTGCTCTCTCTCTCACACACACACACACACACACACACACACGCACCACAGCACATATCCTGTATGCACACAAAGAACTAGGAAGAGATCGTGACTTCCCTGGAAGGTGCTTGGCCCCTCTCCTCAGTGTATCTGCAAGCCCACGTTTTGGAATGGATAATGTTACAGATTTAAAAGGAACATGGAGCACATTGCTTGTATTATATAAATCACTAAAGGATGTGGAGAGCTTGGGTAATTTTGCCAAAAGCTCTTCTCATGGTAGAGACTTGGAGGCCTGGAAACTACAGAGAGAGACTATGGTCTTCATTTCAGCTCAGATGTGAGCTCCTTATACATCGTCTGATTTATGAAGAAGAATGAGCTTGAGTGGAAAGGGGCTAGCTTTTTTTTCAGTTCAACCTAGATCAGAGGAAATTTGTGTGTGTGTGTGCCCATGTGTGTACATGCATGTTCATGTGAGACACACTGCTCTAGAAAGAGATTCATTAGCATGTCAGTCTTCGCCATGTTTGGCCATTGAAGCCTCTGTCCACTTGTTTAAAAGTCAGGACAGAGAGAGGGAAATCTAATTATTGATAATAAAGATATATAAAAAAGTCAGTTTAGAACTGGTCATAGATTGACATACAGCAGGATCCTGTAGGCCTTCACTCTTTGCTGAGGGGCTCTGTGTGACAATGTGTGCTGAGGGGCTGTGTGTGCAAGGTGACAGTGTTGCCTCAGTCTCCACAAAGTCCCATGACCACCACAGCCAGGAGCCTAGGCCTCCTCAGGAGTCCAGCTCTGCACAAAGATATAGCCTTCACTTTTTCAGGAATATTTCAGACTGTTCTCAAAGTCACTATTAGCATCTGATTCCCAGGTTTTGATTCAATCTTTGTGGTTTTCCTATCTGTCCCATCTGTTACCTGCTGCTCAGGTAGCTGAATCAGTCTTTGAAGATTTTTCAGCCAACATTCACTAGGCAAAATTCCTAGCTTTTATGCCAGAAACTGCCTTAGAGGTTTGGAATATGTAAACAAGGATTACATTTTTGGTGCCTGTAAACTGGGAGGGAGGACAGCAGTACATTCATACATAAGGAAACTCTAAAACTATTAGCAAGTGCTAAATACCAGGTAAAAAGGAAAAGCTAAGTGCAGAGAATCAGAAGTGCAGGAGCCCAGGTAGGTGTGGCATGGATGGATCTGGCTAGGTGGACAGTTAGATCTGTCAGAATGGTAATGTTTGAGCTTCCGTGGAGATAAAGAAAGCATGAATCTTTCATTTTCCTGCCCTGTGAAGGGCAGGCAGGCTCCTGCTGAATCACATAGGCAAAGCTGGCACATCTAGCATAATTGGTGAGCTCCTGACCAATGAGACACCCTGTCTTAAAGAAAAATAAAAGGTGGCTGGCATTCCTAAGCATGATACACAAGGTTGTCTCTGGCCTCCACAAGCATGAACCGAGGCATGTATACACACCCATGCACACCCATACACTCACATGTGCATTAAAGATATATCTACAGGGCTGGAGAGATGGCTCAGCAGTTAAAGGCACTGCTTGCAAAGTCCAACAACCTGGGTTTGACTCCCCAGTACCCACATAAAGTCAGATGCACCAAGTGGCACATGTGTTTGGAGTTTATTTGCAGTGGCAGGAGGTTCTGGTGTGCCCATTTTCTCCTCCCCCCCCCCTATTTCAAGTATGTTCAAAAATCTTCCCTGGATTGGAGTCAGGAGTTGAACTGTGGGTCTTCATCCTGTCTCTCTCTAATCGGTGACTTTTAATAAGAGAGTCTAACTGGAGCATGGAGCATGTTTTGTTGTCACTGGTTTCTGTTCAGCAGTCCCCTGGGACACTGACACTTCAGGAGGGCCGGGTGTGATGTGTGCTCTCACTGACTCCAACAGCCACATTCACCAGGCGGTGCTGAGAAAAGATTCTGTCTTTGCTAATAAAGTATAAAAACTAGCAACATCTACATAACTACCTGTTGTAGTCAGTCCCCCATCACTGAATGAACATCCAATCCAGGCACAGTTTAGGGGAGGAAGGGACTTATTTCAAGCTTACAGATCCAGGGGGAAGTTCCATCAGCAGTAGGAAAAAGCTGCTTTCATCCATCCAAGCAGAGAGAGACCATCGCCAGCCAGCACACACCAAAAGTGACAAGGACAAAACCTGTTGTAGCAAGCGGCTGAGACCCTGCCAGAGCTCAGACTGTTCTGCATACCTTTGGGCTAGAATTCAGATCCACCCCCAGTGACATCCTAGGGTTGTCACCCCTAGTGACACCTCCAGCCAGGCAGCTGGAGACAGGCTTTAATAAAACCCCAGAGTCTATGGGGAACCTACATTCAAGCTACCACACTACCCTGTGGTAGAACTGTAATATGGTAACAGGCCCACACAGTCTTTCTAGTGAACTAGTTTGGTTTCATTGCATATAAACATTTTCACTTACTTTTTGACCATAAATGTAGCCACACCTACCCATATAGTAACTTGTAGTTTCTCTCCACTGGATGTTCTTCGTACCATCTTGCCAACCAATAACAGCATTCTTGGAGGATTCCATCGTGGCATGTCATAGTCGTGAATCCCTTCAGCTGACTTAATGAGCTTACTCATTGCCCTTCTCTGGCCTGCCAGGGCTTTATGGCTGAGCCAGAGTTATGGCTAGGAAAGATTTTTGGCCCTCTGTGTGGTGGATTATACAAAATATTGAAGAAAGGAATCAAATAACAGAGCCAAAGTAGCCCAGTGGAGGTTTGGACAGAGAAAATGTTATTTTGTTAAATAACATTTCTGACCTGAAAGCTGACACTCTGCACCTCACGTGGATTTGGAAGGCTGTAGCACACTATATAGGGAATTTCTCACCTTGCCTCATTCTCCTTGGTCAGCCGGGTCCTTGATTAGACCCAGGATTCTTCAAATTACGCAGATGCTTCTCACAACAGCACTTTCCAGTCATCCACCTTGGAGAACTTTTCTGAGAAATTATTTATCAAAGCAGAAAATTGTATATAAATATTCTTTTCTACCCTAACATATAATTTTATCTTTTACCTCCTTGACCATAAAGGTCAAAATGGTGCCATTTAGGGTCACGCTGTCCACAGCCCCAGCCATGGACACTTCCAAGTTTGATATCCAGTTCGGGAGGAATTTCCTGTACTTTCACCGTTTCCAGCCTGAAATGCCTGAAGTGGGTCTCGTGATAGATAATGTAACTCAAGAGATTTGAGGGGCAGCCACTCTCCATCATCCCCTGGCTTTCCCAGGAGGAAGGAGATTCCTCTGAGAGCTGTAGCTTCTCTGCTCCTCCTGCTCACATTTATGAGCTGGGAGAGGCTTCCACCAGGAGCAGCTCAGTGTCATTGCACCGCCTCCTTCCCTTACAGACTGGCCTTCTGCGTTATCACTTCTCTCAGCTTTCACCCAGGCCTCTGTCTGCAGTGAGTTCTGCAGGAGAGTTTCTGAGGCATTTACATATTATTTTTTTCTACTCTGAAATGCTGAGATAAAAAGTTTTCATAGGTTGGCATCGCTCCAAAATCCACAAGCCAAAAACTCAGAATCGATATACTGACTTTATATATATGATATATATCTTTCTAAATCAAGACTTTTGTTTATTAGAAATCAGACTCTATCCTTTATTCCTTGAAAAAAATGTATCACAATTTTGAGTTAGGCTTCATTTTACCTTTTTTTTCTTAAATATTTTATTTATTCATTTTCAAGCAGAGAGAGAGAGAGAGAGAGAGAGAGAGAGAGAGAGAGAGAGAGAGAGAGAGAACCAGGGCCACCACCTTGTGGGTCTGGCTTATGTGGAACCTGGGGAATTGAACCCGGGGCCTTAGACACTGGAGGCAAGTGCCTTAACCGCTGAGCCATCTCTCCAGCCCTTTACCTTTTAGTAAACACAGAAATCCAAAGTCTCTCCTTTAATATATGAAAGTAATACTTAGGAAAATAACCTGAGATATTGTTTTTCTCAGAAGAGACTCTGTATGGTTGACTTGGCATAGTGACATTGACCTTCGGTTGAAATGGCAGGAGGTGTGTGGGTTGTTTCTCCATGTGCACATATGGGTGGAGAGGGTTGCTCGGTTGATGGTCCGAGTTTCCCACCAGCTGGAAGTACCTGTTCTAGGCAATGCCTGCCTCCCTCCTTACCCCTCAACCCACCACTATCACTATGTCTTCATAGTTTTGTTATAAACATGGAGTCTACTTGCAAAAGATTATTATTTCAATAGGAATCTCTATCTTTGATGAAAAACTATCCTTTAAATGCCAAAAAGCTGTGCCCACTTCTAGCAAAGTGATGAGAACTAGAGCTGGAAGCTCAGAAGTGACCTCAGTGCTGGCAGAGGCTGGTGTCTCATGGGGGAGCTAAAGGAGATGCAGGTTGTCAGGTGTCATCATCAGCCATGTGCCGCTGGGAAGATTCTCCAAACCAGCCACAGTTTATGGGAGGAAAGCATCTAGTTAAGCCACAGATCCAGGGGAAGTTCGAAAAGAGTGAAAGAGGCTGGCCCCTTTCACAGGTCCAAGCAGAGAGAGAAAAACCCATCACCAACACCATGCACAAAACAGCAAACAGGCAGGGGGCTGGGGAGAGAAATCTCTCTCACCCTTATTTATACAGCCCTAGGGTGAGGCCCTGCAATCCCATCCCAGATTTGATGACTTCCTGAGTCTCTGGAATTCCCTTTCTGCACAGCCCACACAGGAAAGGATGTTTACCTCTAGCTCTCCTGAGCTTCCTTACATTCTGCCCCATACTGAGAGGCTGCCTTGCTGTAAACACCCTCAGAGACCCACCCGAGATGACTAAAAGTCAAGTTGACAACAAACCTAACCATCACACCAGGCTCCCATGAAGACCCCCAAGGCTTCTGTGGCTATTCCCAGGGCCCATGGGAAATCTTCTCTTTGCCTTCCCCAGCCATTATTTTCCACAAGTACCTAAGGCTGCTTTGGAGATTTGAAAAAAAAAATGTTTATTTATTTATTTGTAAGCAGAGAGAATGAGAGGTGAGGGAAAAGAGACCAACAGAGAGAATGGGTGCACGGGAACCTCAGCCACTGCAAACGAACTTGAGAAGCATGTACCACATTGTGCATCTGGGTTTACGTGGGTCCTGGGGAACTGAACTCGGGTCATTAGGCTTTGCAAGCAAGTGCCTTAACCACTGAGCCATCTCTCCAGTCCCTGGAGATCTTTCTTTGCACTCTCTACTTCTCCTTTGTATAAATTTAACTGGCATTTTCTTGCAAAACCAAACGAAACCAAAATCATCAGGTTGGGGCAGGACCTACACGGAGAAAGCAATAACATATTTTAAAAATAACCTTTAAAAGTAAACTAAAGAAAGAAAAAGAATGCCATGTTTCTGGATGGGAAGATTTAGTAACATGAAAATGAGCAGGTCAGAGGAGAACATCCTTTGAGGCAGGGTCTCCAGTTGTTCACCATGAGTTTTGCCAGGCTAGTTGTCCCACCCCCCATTCCCTGCTTCTGGTACATTCTCCTGTGTCTGCTTCCTTTCTTTCCCATAGGGTACCTGTTACAGTTTTTATCTTTGTGTGTGTGTGTGTGTGTGTGTGTGTGTGTGTGTGTGTGTGTGTGTGTGCGCGCTGGGGTTCTGACCCCAGGTGCTCACACTTGTGTGGAAAGCTCTTTTATCTACTGAGCCATCTTCCAACTCCTAAAATGAAATTCTTGAACAGTACTTATATTGAGCTTTTGAAATTTTTTTTTGTTTTTCAAGCTAAGGTCTCGCTCTAGCCCAGGCTGACCTGGAATTCACTATGTAGTCTCAGGGTGGCCTTGAACTCACGGCAATCCTCCTACCTCTGCCTCCCGAGTGCTGGGATTAAAGGCGTGTGCCGCCACGCCCGGCTTGAAATTTTTGAAGTTAAAGAAAATATATAAGATTCTCCTTTGTCTACTGCCTGTGCCGGGGGGTCCATCAGCAAAGGCTCTAGAGAGGGGGTGAGAATGAGAGAGACAAGAGATGCAAAGGATTAGACAAGACAAGGATTCTAATCAAGTCCAATTTTATTACAGAACTGGTAGTATCCTCTAGCAGAAGGAGATGCATGGGCGGTTACTTAGGAATTAGCATAACCAGGTTGCTAGCTAACCTGGCCACAGCAAGGGTCATGCGATCTCTAGGAGGAAGCCTGCAGGTGGGAGAAAGTTTGGCAGAGAAATACGAACATAGCATATGTTAGTAGGGGGAAGGACAGAGACCTTCAAAACAAATGTTGACACAGTTTAAAGCACAGCTCCCCACAGTCTACCCGAGGAGCCTATCTTGGGGTCTCTGGTTGAGAAAATAAGAAAACTAAATACCATTGTCTACTGACATCAGCTGATGTCATTTTTCCCCCAAGGTAGGGTCTTGCTGTAGCCCAGGCTACCTTGATTTCACTGTGTAGTCACAGGCTGGCCTTGAACTCACAGCAGTCTTCCTGCCTCAGTTTCCTGAGTGCTAGGATTAAAGGTGGTTTTACCTCGTCCAGTCCAGCATGTTGTTGTTTTGTGTAAGAATCATAGACAGGATGCTTTGTCAATGCTATCCCATAGGTTTCTGAGTTGAAAGTCTAAAGGAAATAGTCACATTTTTTTTGTTTTACTTTTTGAAGAAATTGTAATTTTAATATTTAGGAGGCCCTTCTCTAGAAGGAACTTTGAGAGCAGTCATTCCTGAAGGTCATCACATCCCTGCATTTATTTTTCAAAGGTTATCTCGTGTATTTTTATCCTCCGTCTTTTCCTTCATGGGCACTCTGACCTTTTGCACACGTCAACTTTAAATATTTTAAACAAGCTGTTCCGTGAATATGGAATGATAACCCCTGTGGAGGAAAGCTCACCTCCAGCCACAGAAGAGCCAACAGCGTGAGAATCCATGCTTCCCCAAGAAAATAAAGAGGCAGTGGCTGCATTAGATTTTAGGGAGACCTTGTTCTCATCTTAGTCTTTGTCTTGCTCCCTGTTCAACACCAACTACAACCCACTTTTGGATTCTGTCTCTTTGAGTTATGTCTTCAAATATCTGTAAGACTCCATACCTGCCAAAGTATAGACTCCATCCCAAAGTTATTCATCACATCTTTGAAGAATGTCATTCCAGAACTGTAGAGACATTTCTTTTACATATATCATTATACATCAACATGCATTTTTCTCTCTCTCTCAGTCTCTTTCTCTGTGCTATGTGTGTGTGTAGAAAGGGGCTTGAATTCTACAGAAGTAGCAGAGCATTCTCTCAAAGGACTTGTGGTGTTTCTAGTTGACTCATTCTTTCTTCTTAAGTGCAAAAAATCAGCCTGTTGTGATTACTATTGGAATTTGTCCTTTTTTTCTTGGCCTGGGTAGCAGCTTCTGGGTAGCAGGCTAGAAGGTGTCGTTCCTTCTCCGGGCGCAGCCAGCCGCCAGAGAGAGAAACCGGTTGGGAGCTGCAGCTGTGGGCCGCTGCTCTGCCGTCTCAGGGTGGTTCCACAGAGCTGGGGGTGGACGAGAGGACGCTCTTGGGACACAGACTTGAACAGATGTGTATCATGTATCCATGTGTCATTTATTGAATGGGGAGAGCTTACATTTATAGAGAAAAGAAGCCAGGAGGATGAGGAGCAGGGGAGGGCAAGGGGATTGGTCAGGTAGGGTGGGCATCCTGCAAGGGGATAGGTGAGTGCAGACAAACTGTGAATACCTAATTTGTATAATGGGGGGCCTGAGCGGTGGGAAATACTTGATTCTAGCCATGATCAGATGAGGATAGTTACAGAGAAATTTGTCACTTGGGTCTAACACCCATTATCAGCCATGCTGAGGTGAGAACGTGGAGTTCCTATGGCTTGCTTAGGAGGTCAGGAGTTTTAGGGTTGAGGGTGGAGATAGGGAAATACCTACCGAATTTGCTGGGGTTTCAAAACCTCATTCTCCAACACCCTCTTAACCCTTTGTCCTCTGTGTCCCATTTAGCAGTACCAACAAGCAGTGCCCAACAAGAAGGGATACATGATAGTAATGCTTGAATCTTTGCCTAGGAAACTCATGTTGGAGTTATTATGTCCGCTATTGCAGTCAGCTTTCTAGTTGCTGCGCAGAAAGAACCCAAACAAAAGTGGCTTGTAGAGGAATGGGTTTATTGGCTTACAGACTCGAGGGGAGACTCCATCCTGGCAGGGAAAACGATGGCATGAGTAGAGAGGGCTGGACATCATCTCTGCCACAGCACTGCAAACAGTGGCAGGAAGGTGTGCCAAACTCTGTCAAGGGGGAGCTGGCTTATAACCCTCAAAAGCCCGCCCCAACAACACAGCTCTAGTGAGGTTCTAATTCCCGAATTGCCATCAGCTGAGGATCAATCTATCGGAACACATTCATTTGTTTGTGGGGGACACCTGGATCAAACCATGACAGTCTGCCCCTGGCCCCCACAAACTAATAATCATACATGATGTAAATACAATGCATTCAGCTCAACTCTTAAGTACCCACAGCTTTCAACTGAGCCATAATACCAAAAATAAACCCGTAATGGCACAGAACATTCACAATGCAAAACATGAGGCACAGCAAAAACAGATTGACCAATACAAGATTCAAAACAAACAGGGCACCATCAATCTCTAACTCCAAGTTCAATGATTCTAACCAATAAGTCTCTCGGAGATTCAAATCCACCCCTCCAGCTCGGCTACTCACAGTCCGGGAAAATTTCATCCGGTGTTGGCAGCTCACCTTGGCACCCATCCATAGTCCTGGAATTCTTTGGGTCTCCATTGCAACCCACAGTTCATCCTTATGGCTCCATCGGGCTCCATGCAGGCAACCTAGCACACCTGCTTCACACGCTGATGGCCATTTTTCAAAAACAAAACTGTGTTGCAAATCCAAATTTGCCATACTCCACAGAACCAGGTGGGTTACCAACTTGTTAATCCAGGGGGGATCAAAGCATTCCGGCCCCTTACTTCAAAGAGTCCACATTCATCCTGTTCTTCCAATGCAGACCAGCTGGCCCAATCTCAATGGTTGTCATCTCTCAAACAATTGCAGGTGAATGGGCAGCAGTTTCGACCCAAAGATCTTTCTTTCTGTGCCATCTCCATCTGCTCACACCAGTCCATCTTTACGTCAAGCAACCCTGCACAGGTTCCCAGGACACAGGCAGGCAGAGCGCAGCAAGCTTCTCACACAAACTGCCTCTGGCACAGTCCTGACCAAGTTCTTTTTCACCCTCGTAAGCCAAACCTCACAGTCCATAGTTCTCACTACATTCAGGTCTTTAAACTCTGACGAGAATGATCCAATACACTGTACTTACAGCACTGCAAGGCACCTCTTAGGACAAGCTTTCCAATCTGTCCACATTCCTTCTGCAGATCACTTCCAAAAGCCCAAAGCCACAAGATAAGGGTTCTAGCAGCAACAGATGACCCCACGTCCTGGTACCAAAACTGTTGCGGTCAGCTTTCTAGTTCCTGCGCCTGTTCACTGTGCTGATCGCTCCCTTCGCTGTGCAGAGGATCTTGGTTTAGTGCGGTCCTCCTTGCCTGTGTTCTTGTTGCTAAGCCTCTGGGTTCCAAACCACCACTGTTCAGACCCAGATCAATATCCACAAGCTATTCCTATGTTTTATTCTGGTATTAGTACTGTTGAAAGTTGGTGATCTTTGGATAGGGTAAAATATAAGGGCCTTTCTTTGGCATCATTTGTTAAGAAAACAGACCTTTTTCCCATTGGATGTTCTTAGCACCTTTATCAAAATCAGTTGCCCATAAATAGTGGGTTTATTTCTGTGTACTCTGTTCTATTGCATGTATGTGTCTGTTTAATGTCATTACCATGCTGTTTGATTACTCTAGGACATTTTAGTCATGCAGTATGATACCTCCAGCTTTGCTTATTTTGGTCACGATTTCATTGGCTGTCCAGGGTATTCCATGACTCCATGTGAATTTTATGTTTGTTCTTTCTGTTTCTGTGAAAAGAGTCATTAGAATTTTGACAGAATATACTAGTTAGTTTTTAAATTGCATTAAGGGCTGAGTAATCCTGGAGCAGTTGGCTAATATGGGTTGTGCAGCACCATTTCATGTATATAGAAATTTATCTCTGCCAGCCTTTTTAGCAAAAATGTAACCTTTGACATGTGATCCAATGTCACAATTAGCATAACCCTTTTTAAACCAAGCAGATGAATGGGGTTAGCTCTTGTTACAGATTCAACAAATATTCCTGAGCAGGAACAGGCTGCAGGGCAGAAAGTGAAAAGAGTTCTTTTGAATAACTGGAAGGCATTTTTTAGGCCACAGATTACAAGTGAGAACAGACAGCAAGAGTGCCCCAGGTAATCTCAGCTGATATAAAGAGTCAAAAGGGGGCTCCTTGGTTAAGGTGCTTGCCTGCAAAGCGTAACAACCCAGGTTTGATCCCCAGTACCCATGTAAAGGCAGGTGCACAAAGGGGCACATGTACCTGGGGTTTGTTTGCAGTGGCTAGAGGCCCTGGTATGCCCATTCTCTCTCTCTCTCTCTCTCTCTCTCTCTCTCTCTCTCTCTCTCTCTCTCTCTGTAGGTAAGTAAATTAAAAATATTTTAGAAAGAGTCAAAAGGTCAATGAAGAGTAGAGGTCCTGTGGACAGAGTGTGAGAAAGTCCTCAAGTGCACCTGGAAAGGTGTGTGCACCTGGCAGGTGTTCAGGTAAATATTTATGACTCAATCCTGCAGGACAATTTTTTTACTAATATACCATTTTACTTCAATAATTGCTTTGTTATTAACTGATTCACTTCCATTCTGTAGATCCTTTTAATTTGGAATTGCATATTTTTCTTGTCCCTCTCTTATGTGAAACATTGTGAATAAGGGAATCTAACATTCTGAAAATGACAAATCAGACCCACCATGGAGCTGTGTCTAATGGAGTCAATCAGGAGAGAACAGGAAATAAGTAAGTGCCCCCAGTTGACAAGGACCTCAGTGCACAAAATCCATTCAGTGAAATGGATCCACAGGAACCGCTTTTGTGAGATAATTAAAGAGAAACATTTGCATATCTGGTAGATTCATGGACGAGTATTGTCCTTTGATGTGAGGTTTCCATACTGTGTCTAACAAGCACTTCTTTAGGTCAAAATATTTTTCTGGCTTTATGTGGGTACTGAGGAATCGAACTCTGGTCTTTCTGATTTTTTTAGACAAACACCTTAACCGTTAAACCATCTCTCCAGCCCTGTATCCAGATTTTTCATGTGGGTTCAGGGAATCTGAGTTCAGATCTTCATGCATGCATGACAAATCCTGTACCTACCGAGCCCCCATCTTTTTACCACTCATCAAAGATGCAGTTGAGGGGTTGGAGAGATAGTTCAGTCAATAAAGCATGTGCCACATGCAGACCTGAGTTCAGATCCCCAGCACCTGTGTAAACGCCAGGCACTGGGATGTATGTACCTGTAATCCACGTGCTTGGGAGCTAGAGAAAGCTGGGTAGCTGGGATGTCAGAATCAGTGAGCTCTGGGCTCATGAGGAACCCTGTCTCAGTACAGATGGTAGAGGGCCATTGAGAAAGAGGCTAGGAATCAACTACTGGTCTCCACGTGCACCCACACAGGCACGCACCCACACAGGCATTCATGCACACATTTACACATACTACACACATGCACATATGCAAAAAGGGATGCAGTTTTTCCTATACATGCTATATGTGCTATAAATAAAATAAACATAATCTTTCCTCTGAGAAGGCCCAAACCTGTCACTTTGTGTTCCTTGTGGAGTTAATACTTTCAAAATAATTGCATGGTTTTTCTTCTTTCGACATAAGTAAAACATGACAACTGGGGGCGGGAAGGCTAATAATAAGCTAAAGGAAGAAATGAAATGTTGCTTAGAATCTTATAATCAGAGATAGTCACTGTAAATATTTTGATATTATAATGTCAGACTTTTCCCTCTGTGCTTGTATAAAAAAGCATATTAGAATTGCACTGTACTAATTGTTTTTTGGCACGTTTTACTTAATAGACTCTGATATCAGTTAAATACATCTACACCACTTTAAATTGTTGCAAAAGTCCAATAAATGGATATAGTTAATTTCAAATCAGTTCCCTTTTTGTGACTTCTAACACAAGCAGTGTGAGGGTGAACATCCTTATAGCTAAATGTTTTCATTTGTACATTACTCATTTCCTCAGTATAAGTTTATAGGATCTCAATCTTTTTAGATTTATACGTTTTTGAAATCATACTTGTCTTTATTGAGCTAAAATTTTTAACTTTTTTCTAGAAGTTTATACTCTAAAGTAAAATTTACTAATCGCATGCCTTGGCTAGTGACAGATGTTTATATTTCTCTCCAGTGCTCATACCCGAAGCGCCTGGGCAGGTATCATTGCTTGCTTTTCATCTATACTTACCCCTTTCCATAGTTTTTGGAATAAATTAAAATGGACAGACATTTTGACTTCTTTGACTCACTGCATCTCTTCTTTCTTCCAATCTTGTTCCCTCTATCTGCATTTTCTTTTTATGGTTTCTTCTTTTGGGGGGAGGGAAAAGTTCATCTTTAAGAATATCCAAAAAAAGAAAAAACATGAAATGTCTAATCAGAATGAGTAATTAGAGGATGTTCGTTATCTTCTCAATGTATCCTGGCAAAAAGTACAATAGGGAGCCAAGGAGATGGCTCCGTGGTAAGAGCACTTGCCAAGCAAGCGTGAGGACCTGAGAGGGCCTGAGACCACCATCATTCAATCCCCAGAACCAGGTAAAATGCAGGATGTGCCACATAGTCCTATAGCCCGTCTAGAGGAGGGAGAGAGAAGAAACTCCCCAGGGCTGCTGCTGTCATGTGTCCCCCACTGTCACAGCCTGGCTTGGGACTTATTTGTAACCAAGAATTACCTTGAATTCTAATCTTCCTGTCTCCATCCTCCGAGTGATGGGATGACAGGCCTGAGCTACATGTTGAGTTTATGCAGTGCTGGGGTTGAAACCCTGGTCGATGCTGCCAGGCAAGCAATTCACCAATCCAGATATGTCTCTAGTCCAGCAAGTGCCTGTGTCCAGTGCTGCCGTGGCCTCTGGCTCTGTCTCAGAGTAAAAATGCTCCCCTGCCTGACCAAGACCTGATCCACCATAATTCCCGTTAAGAACACGGCCTACAAACCCCAGCAGAGAACGTCAAGATCCACATTGAAGAGGCCTTCACTAGCTTCCAACCTGGTGACACTCGCCTGGTCTCTTCCTCCCTGCAGCCAAGTCTGTGCACTCGTGACTAAGAAGCAGAATTAGAAGTTAACTGTCACCCATGTGGGGTAACAGAAGTGACCTCTCCAGAAATTTAGGTTTTCTCATTCAATTATAAAACGTTTCTCCTGTTACAATGTTGTCACATCATTGATTTTAATGGATCAGACACTCTTCAAAGCATATTTCAAAACAGATGATTTGAAACTGTTTTTTTTCTGTCATAGAATTACACAGTTTCTTCTGGTGACTTGTTGATGATGTCTCCATTCTTGCTGCATAGAAATCCAAAGTATTTTCCTGAACTTGAATCATTCAAACCTGGGAGCTATCTCTCACTATACAGTATTCTTTTTTCATTTTTGGCAGGAGTATAAATTCATACACTAACCAAGTCTGTGTCATTGGGCAGTTGTGTCTTTGGTAACTAGGAATGAACTTGGCTACACAGTGCAGATTAGGTTTGCAGTGTGGATGGTATAGTGTTACAGATCAGATGGGAAGGATTTTGAAATAAGTATCCTCTAAAATGAATTTTTATGTAAAACCTGGAAGGCATGTTGAAGTAAATAACCCCAGTTCTGAGAGAAGACTTATTTCATGTTCCTCAGGCAGTTGTTTCTTGGGACTGGTTTCCAAGGAGCACACAAAATACAAACAAACAAATGAAAAGAGAGGTCAGTTATTTCTCGTGCTTGGAGAGAAACAGGGCTCATTTAGTTCACTCATTGCCTTCAGGTAACAGAACTACCCACATCCAGATGTGTTCATTCTGCACCTGGGCTTCCTCTAGCAAACAGGGCCGTCAGTGTCTTGCTACAAACTTTATTACCAAGAGCAACTTTATGATAAAGCCTGAGGCCTTATTATAAATATTCTTCCTTTTCTTAGGTCAGTTATCTGGTTGACTTATATTATCATTTACATTTACCACTTAGTAGGATTCTTTTAAAGCCTTTTATTTATAAATTCACATTCCAAAAGCATAATTGTGTCTGATATTAATAGCAGGTTGGAAAAAAATCACCAATAGCTCTGCAACTTTATATGCAAGGATTAGCTGTACAACAGCATTTTTAGCTCAGAAAAGTCATGTTAAGCTTATTTATATAAGGCTGATTTAGAAAAAAAATATTTTCTTCCCACAGGAACGCTGGAAAAAGGCAAATTTAGAGAAGCATGCTTTCTTGGACTGCTTCATGGCATTTGGAGGCGGGAAGTTCCAGTGTCCTGGAAGGTCAGTGAGACAGCTGTTTTATCCAGAAAGACGACAGCTCAGAGGGGGAAAGACTGGGCGCTCCATCTCTCTTCTCTGCACCACCAAACTACAGTGGAACTTAGGGGAGCACACTGTGTTCAGCTGCTCAGTGGTGTCCTGGGATATCTTTGTGGGGATGTTCTTAGTGGCTTCTGGTAGACCTCGTGAGAAGAGATAGTGTATTTGAAGAAGCCATAGAAGACTGAGGAGGGAGCTTAGTGGCATACTGCTTGCCTAGAAGTGTCGAGCCCCAAATTCAATCCCTGTCACTACAAAATCAATGATTCAAAGAGGTGCCAGAGAAAAGTGGTCAGTGTGGCTTTTGAAAACACTGATATTGATAGTTGTTCAACTTCACTGTCAGATGTTGCTGTCACATCCGGTCTAGTGTGTGCTTTAGGGCATCAGTGTTCCTTTAGAGATTTCTCTCTCCCCCCTAAAGGACTTTAGAAATGATTTTACAAACTTGATCTAAGCAGACTGCTACTCAGTGGTTCCTATAAGTTATTTGGCCAGATCTAGGTAATTGGCCCAAACTGACCAATCAGACCAAAAGGAGAGATTTTCTTATGTAATTAGAAAAGAGGTCCTCTTTGTCTCTCTCATCTCCATACCAGGCTTAGTTGGTGATGGTCCTTTATACTCTGGTTTTGTAAAATCTTCCTCCTTGGTATTTTTCATAGTTAAATAAGTCTGAATTCATTTAATTCAGGATTCCCATTCAGTGTGATGCCTTATTCTAGTGTAAGTATTCATTGTTGAAGGAAAGTTGTGTTTATATTATGTCCCCAAGCAGAAATAAATTGAACATCCTCCATGCCAGGCCTTCTGTAAGCATCATAAATAGTGCACTGAGGAAATGGGGCATGACCTTGGGCTTCATAGCATGTAGTCTATGTTAAATAAGTTCCATAGCTCCATAGGGGAAGATCAAGTTGGAGAAATGTTGGCACCTATTTCTAACAAAATATCCCCCAGTAAATGTACAAATCCGTTGAAAGTCTTACATTGAACAAATTCAGTTTCTTTAGGTCAGTCATCTTCATTGTTTGAAAGGTGGTCTCAGCTCGTATTTACGATTACTCTGTATGCATCCGTTCTATTCCTCGTTTTGGGGTGTTTCACAGAATCAAATATGCCTTTAGCAATTTACATCTCTCCCTGAATGGTTTTAATTCAGTCTTAGCCAACCATAAAATTTCGAACCTCCTTTTTAGAAATGATTTCAGACACCTGGACCTAAGCAGGCTGTAAATGGTGTTTCTCACAAGACAGCTTTTTGTGCTGGGCTAGGTACCAGACCTCAACTGGCCAATCAGACCAAATGAGATTTTCTTACATAATTAGAATAAAGTCTTCGTCATCCCTCCCACCCCCATTTGGTGGGAACAAGAAAACCCAAGGTGCCAGTTGTTATGATGAGCAGGTGTTTAGGGAAACAGTCCCCATGATGGGGCAGCGTTGGTGGGTGATGAGCAGAGATATGGAAAGAGCCTGGGCCCATGTGATATTTTTGTGTCTCCAAATCCATCCATTTTGAAGAGCTCATCTAGTTTCTGTTACATTATATAATAAATGTCCTTATTTTTAAGGCAATTTTATTCGCAGTTCTATGCTTAGAGCTGGGAACATGCTGACATATCCACCTAAAACCCTCTAAAAGTTAGATTATAACTGAATGTCAGCTACTTTAGGGACATAGTTTGACAAAATACCACAACAGCGAAAGCATAACTTGTCATGTACATCCTGCCTCTAAGTTTCATTTCCACATTAGAGAAGCAGTTCTTGAGCAATAACAAACTTATTGCTTTCATCACTTAGTATTAACTTCCTAAGAGTAGCTCTTCTAAAAACAGCAGACAAGTTTTTTCTGGTCTCTTTACACAAATACCTAATAGCAATATAATAGTTTATTATGCCCATTTTTGACTGAGAGCTAAAGAATCTTGAAACCAAGGGTTGAAACACCCTGTGAAGAAGCAAGCTGTATGGGCCAATGGTGGAGGGTTACCTAGTGATGACTGTTCCTAAGGAGAGTTCCCACAGGAAACATGTGTTTGAGTATGGAGACCATGAACTTGCAGTTCAATTAGTGGTAGCTTATTAGCATAGAAACTATGTTTTCAGAATGTGTGGAGATCTGACTCTGCATAAGGCAGTGTCCTGTGTACTGCAGGGTTTTGGACAAAATTGAGACTTCTCAGCTGTCATTAGATGGGAACATTGTGGTGATGCGCAGGACAGGAAATACATAAAAACCCACAAGCAATGCAGAATGAGAGGTGTCTGAGCATGACAACTGTGGATTTAAGATAGAAGGTATCTGGTTGTGGCACTTGTAGATGGTTTCATGGGGACAGTGGTCTTTGAAGAGATCAAAAGAAGTTTAAGTCAAGGAAGCAGAATGAATGAAAGGTCATTGGCACAGAGAAGTTATACTTAGAAGTACACTATTGTAATATTTAGTAGGCCAGAGGACATGGTAGTAAGAAGTCAGACTGGAAGGCATATTGGCCCAGAAGGCCCTTAAAACTAACTTTAGAAATCTGTGTGCAGTGGACAGGGTGGGTACTAGAAGGTATTAAATAGTTTAGGCAGAATGAATCAGTGTAGGACATGACCTGAAGTCATATGTTTAAAATTCCTACAAGAGACATGGAATGGTAGAAACCAGTTCAGGTGGGCAAGGAGGGGGACTCCGGCTTTGAATTGAAATGACTGGAAGAGAGAGGGAAATAGGTAACTCAGGAACAGGAGAGGGTTTACAAGTAAGCCATCAATAATTCTTTTGGAAATTCTAAATCTGAGGTATGTTAAAATAGTCATCATATAACCAAAACCTACATGTTAAATATAAAATTTGAAAACTTAACATTAAGTCTAGTTTTCTATTACATTTCTGTTTCAAGATGCACTCAATATTTTTTTCTGTCACCTATTTTAAACAGCTAACTCACGAAACATTTTCTTTTTAAAGAGCGATCTTTTTTTAAAAAAAAAAAGTTCAGAAAAGCAAATGACTTCACTTGAGCAATGTACACCAAGACAGCTCTTTTCCTCTAGAAATGTAATCCCACAGATCCTTAATCTAAACCCCAGTAAATGACACCCATGCCTAATTGGTACAGCAGGAGCCAACTGATGTCCTCATGCACCAAGAACTCAGTGAGTCAAAGAATGTAGCTAACAAAGTCCTTAATAAACACACTTGTACAACCTTGCCATGGTCACCCTGGAGTTTTATGTCACAGAAGTGACACGAGATCCCTCTTGCTTGAAGTGAGCAGAGATGTATTGATTTACCTAGATGCGTACTTGGTGTTCCCATCAGTAAAGGAAGTCAGAATGAAGAGTTACAGCCCTTCTTAGGAACAGTGGGAGCTCTTTTTATTTTGTTACTTATTGATTTATTTGTTTTGTTAATATTTTATTTGAAAGTAGAGACAGACAGACGGATGGACAGATAGAAAGACAGACAGACAGATGGAGAATGGGCATGCCAAGGCCTCTAGTCACTGCAAATGAACTCCAGATGCATACATCACTTTGTGCATCTGGCTTTATGTGGGTACTGGGGAATCGAACCTGGGTCGTCAGCCTTTACATGCAAGTACCTTAACTGCTGAGCCATCTCTCCAGCTCCCAGAGTGGGAGTTCTGATGGAAGCTCTCGAGAGGAGCTTTTTGCTTCTCACTTAGCATCATAGGGTTCCCAGTTAAAATCTGATGCTGGAGAAGTCTAGGCTTCTACAGAAAAATAATCAGGACAAGGCAGTATGAACTATCAGACTTCTGTAGAAAGAATAGGATGTCAATTTTCAAGTCTCATAGTAAAAGTAACATCTTAAACTATGAGGCTTATATGGAGGAATACAGTCCACTTGAGTTGAGACAAACTTCCTGAGTGGCAGTCTCTGGGAGTGGATGATTTTAGCACAGAGGGACCTGATTGCCATACGTAAAGCCAGATACACAAGATGGCTCATGCATCTGGAGGTTGTTTGCAGTGGCTAGAGGCCCTGGCATGCCCATTCTCTATCTCTTTCTTTCTCTCTCTGGCTCTACCTCTCAAATCAATAAAATATTTTAAAAGTCAACAAACAAAATCTTTCAATGATATAGATTATCAAATTCTATTACTTTAGACATCAAGGAATATTCAACATTCTAATAAAGGCTTAAAATCAGTATTTCAATTTTTTGCCATTGCCTAAAATGCAATTTTAATGGGTAAGTGAGAGAATTCTACTAGAATTTATTTGAATTTGAGGAAAACAAAATATTCAGCATAGCTTTTCCTTTAGATAAGATACCAAAGTGTGTATGATATATGAAGGTCATGTTTATGTTAACGATATTTTAATAGCTGATATTCCTTTAGAAACAACACTGAAAATAAAAGATGACTTAGTGTGCACTTGCATATATATGGGGGGGGGTGCTGAGAAGGACTGAGTCCATAGTGACTTCCAGTTTTATGGGCTTTTAGATTAACTATATTCATTTGGAACCTGCCTACTACTGAACAGGTTTGCCTCATCAATGAAATACAAAGGGAATTAGCTGAATTACATGTGCTTTTTTTCTGTAGGTTTTTTGTATTTTTCTATTTGTAGCAATAATGAATTGTTTAGCCTGTTATTAAAATAAACTAGTCTCAGTATATTGTAGGGTATACACAAAGCATCTGTTACTGGATATATTAGTTATTTTCTTACTACTGTAACTAAATATATTAAAAGAAGCAACCCAAGGAAGAAAGGGTTTATTTCAGTTTATAGTTCAAGATTATAGTTAAAGTTTACATGTCAGGTTTGGTGGCACACCTTTAATCCCAGCACTAGGGGGCTTGGTGGAGTTCTCCTTTAATTCCAGCACTTGGAAGGCAGAGGTAGGAGGATCGCTGTGAGTTGGAGGCCAGCCTGGGATTGCAGAGTGAGTTCTATGTCACCCTTCAGACCGAGTCCATCCTGGCCGAGAAGGCTTGGTGATGGGCGCTTGAGGCAGCTGCCCACATCCAGCCCTCAGTGAGGAGGCAGAGCGTGACCAGTGCTGCTGGAGACCAGGTCACTTGATGCTGTGGCCCACAGTTAGGACCTGTGCTCCCTCCTCAATTAACCTAACCTAGGAATTCCTTCCAGCATTCCCAGAGCCATGTTTCTGTGGTGATTCTAAATCTGTCAAATTGACAACCAGAGCAAAACCATCACAAGAGGAGTGTGCATGATCACATGTCTGGGGGCTCTCAAGACAAGGAAGAGAAGATTTGAGGTTCTGAGGAATCTAGGTGTGTCTAGAATAGTCAGCTAGTAATGTCTACAGCAGCCCAACAGAGCTTTCTCTTGTAATGGCAAGGCTGTGGTGATGAACTGCCCAGCGTGATTCCCAGTAGCCACATCTGACCAGTGCACCTAAGAAACTGAGAATGTTTAGTTTTTTTAAAGTGTAACATATTTGAATTTTAGTGGCCACATATAGTTAATTGATACAGTATTTTGAAACACAGATTTAAAGCTCAGGTTTTCATCTATCAGCTGTTTCTACTATAAGCATTTGCTATGCATCTTTAAAGCAATTTAATCATCCCCACAGCTCTATCTAGCATATGATATTAAAGAAAAAAGTCATTTCTTTTTCTATCTTTTTACTAGCAGAAGGTTAGATGTGTAGAGGCATTCCTCTATGTATGTTTCATGGATGTTCTCTAATGTTCAATGTTTTAAGTGACATTTCATGTCTGACTTTACGTGGTTTGCTCTGCTAGAGATCCAACTATGTGTTATTTTAATCCTTAATAAATATGACTGCAGACTTCTGGATCCATTGCCAAACAGGCGCATGTTTGCATCATAACTCTCCAATTTGATATCTCTTTCCCCTTGACTGCTGCTTAAAATTATTCTCATGTATGTGTGTATATGTGTGTGTGCAGGTGTGATGTAGTCAGCTTTCTCTGTTGCTGCATAGAAAGAACCCAAGCAAAAGCAGCTTATGGAGGAATGGGTTTATTCGGCTTATGGACTTGAGGAGAGACACCATCCTGGCAGGGAAAACGATGGCATGAGCAGAGGTGTGGACATCACCTCTGCCACAGCACTGCAAACAATGGCAGGAAGGTGTGCTGCACACTGGCAAGGGGAAGTTGGTTTATAACCCCATAAGCCTGCCCCCAAAGTGAGGTTTTAAAATCCAAACTGCCATCAGCTGAGGATCGATCATTCAGAACACATTCATGTGTTTGTGGGGGACACCTGGAGAACACTATCAACCTTCTTTCTCCTTTTGACCTGAAGCTCACCAGTCAGACTAGACCCACTGGCCAGTGAGTCCCAGGGATCCTCCTGTAATTCCCTAGCACTGGAATTACAGCTCCGTGCCACCATGTCTGTTTGGTTTTTTTGTTTTTGTTTGTTTGTCTGTTTTTTGTGGTAGGGTCTCTCTAGCCCAGGCTGACCTAGAATTCACTATATGGTCTCAGGATGGCCTTGAACTCATGATGATCCTCCTATTTCTGTCTCTCCAGTGCTGGAATTAAAGACATGTGCCACCATGCTGGGCTTATTTATTTATTGTTTTCTTTAATATAGTTAGTTAATGGGGATCAAACTCAGGTCTTTATGCTTGCAAGCCAAACACTTTGATGTTCAGTATTAGTGATGTATGGATTTAGTCCCTCACTTAGGCCTGATCTTAAACATGTCTTCGATGGGTCTAGCCTGGGAACAGCTGGGTTTTCTCCATTCAGGCTCTGATTTTCCTGCCCTGTTACTTCATGACCAAGGTTTTTACCCACCACTTCCAGTGTTAGAGGCTCCTCAAAAGATTGACCAGTGTTTGCCATTTTCCTTGGGTTAAATAACATGACCTTGAATTTGACCTTGGCTCCCTAGAAAGAAATATCATTTCTAGGTTTGTAAGTGAACTATCTTTTTTAAGCTATGTCAAAGGTCCATTACATGACAGCGTTCATTTTTTAGAAGTGTAATGTATTTTGAGTTTAAGTGTCCAAATATAGGTAATGGCTGCAGTATTTTCAGACACAGATTGAAATCTCAGGCTTTCATGTATCACCTGCTTCTACTGGCTAAGCATTTGATCTGCGTTTTAAATTGATCTGATCATCCCAACAACCCTGTCTAGTATGTGGTGTGAAAGAAGAAGGGAAGGGTCCGGGTTTGCTTTTCTCATGCATTCCAGGGGCAGCTGCTGCTGGTGGTCTGGGCTCCACACTTTAAGTGCTGTTGTCATAGAAATAGGAGGAAATTCAGTGCGACTCCAAACAGGAGGCAGTCCTTCGGAAAACTCTGGATGAAAGGTGCTACTTAAACAGGTTGAAGCTCATAAATTAAGTATTGTAATCCCAGGGCTGTTCACATTGTAACTTTGATTTACTCTTGATATAATATGGCTGAATAAAACTCTTGAGTGATGTATCAGTGGAAATTACATAAGTGTGTAATTGGCACATAATATATATAGGGACTCACATATCAGCCCTTTCCATCAATTTCTACCAACTTCCTTTGCCCTTCTGTTTTGATCCACAATGAGGAGTGTCTCTCGGAAGCTTACTGTGAAAGGAAATATAAAACACCTTTCAGGAAAGTTCTTAACAGCCTGCCACAGGATTGGCAACATGAAGAACACAGCTGAAACTTACACCCTAGAACTAGGTCCTGGTCCACCAAGAAGACACCACAATTGGGCCCAGGATGGACTCACCACACAGCCATTTGTCCACCATCAAGAGGACACTAGAATGCTGGCCTAGTCATGTGAGAAAGATGACTTTTGTCAAAGCCATGAAGGTCATTAATTTTGGTCAGCTCCTAAATAAGACTTTTCTCACCACTTTCTTCCTAGCTATGAATTCTGTTAACTTATATCATTTCTTATAATTTCCCCCTGGTCTCAGAGAAAATTTTATTATATACAATTATACTCTAGGAAGAGAGAGCTCCATGAAAATAAATATGACAATTAGAGTTATTATTTTTTAAATATTTTATTTATTCATCTTTCAAGCAGAGAGAGAGAGAGAGAAAGAGAGAGAGAGAGAGAGAGAGAGAGAGAGAGAGAGAGAGAGAGAGAACGAGAACACCAGGGCCACCACCTTGTGGGTCTGGCTTATGTGGGTCCTGGGGAATTGAACCCAGGGCCTTAGGCACTGGAGGCAAGTGCCTTAACCGCTGAGCCATTTCTCCCGCCCAATTAGAGTTATTTTAATTAACTATCAAATAAAGTGATCAAAGGGTATAGTAAATGACCACACTGTAAACTTCTTGTAGAAATTGTAGGACATTTTCTGAACCTTGCTGTCAATTTCAGGGAAATCAATGAAGTTGGAAACTCATTCCTTTAATATTTCACTTGCATAATAGCCAAAATCAAACACTAGAATCCGCCACTTCAATTCTATAATAGTCCAGTGTTTTATTTATTTATTTTTGAAGTGCTAGGGACTGAAGCAAGGACTTCACACGTGCTAGGCTCTAGTGATCTACTACTGAACGTGAGCCCTCAACCCTCACTGTTTCATTGAGCCTCAAAGGCTCTTGGGAAATTTGGCTTCATTTCTCATCCATTATGAAGTGAATAGCCAAGACACATGGAAAAGCACTTTAGAATGTGTGTATGTAGTTGGAAAAGTCACTTCCTGCACAAGCATGAGTTTAGATTCCCGGAACCCAGGCAAAACTGGACACCAGAGCACATCTGTGATGGGGCTGGGCAGGAATACCTCCAGGCCTGTCCCCAGTGACATGCTTCCCCTAGCAATGTGCACCTCCTGAAGGTTCCTCAACCTTCCAGAACAGTGGAAGGATGAATTTATTAGCTGGGATGAGGTGTTCACATATATAAACTTATGGGAGACATTTCACATTCAGACGACCACGCATGCCTACGCGCTCATACACAAGAGCTCTGTATGGTCTTGGGGCTATTTCATTTTGGGTGTTCATGAAACATCTTCAAACACACTTTCACATATTTTATTTGGTTGATTTCATTCTAATTTATCTTTTTTTAGATGAATAAATTTAGACAAACCTCACAAAACATATGAATACCCCCTTAAAAGTATGTTTTTGCTTCTATAGAATTGAGGGCTCAATTCCATGCACGTCTCCTTGATCGGAGCCCGTCCTGCGCTCTGGTGAACTCACACTTGGAAACAGACTGGTCACCTATGATGGCACCACCTCTTCCTTCCTCCCTTGCTGACCTCTACTAGCACTCAAGGTCCACAGGACTGGCTGCCTTTTTTTCCCCAAGCTCTTGAACCTCAGAAAACCTGTGTACATTCTCAGCATTACACTGACCTCTCTGCCGGCTCATCACTTACATAACTAGGGAGAAAAAAAATCACAAGATTTGGAACCCAAAAATGTCTTTTTACCAAATCATTATTGTAAGGAGAGTGTGACTGTGGACCTCACCAACTCCAGGTAGGGTTTTGTTAATCACCTATGACAGGTGCCAAAGAAGTCTCAGCCAGTGACTGATTATAAATTATGTGCCACCACTTAGAGCCAAAAATATAGAAAGAACCTTAATTATTTATAGCATCCAGAGATAAAGTGAGGAGTAGTGATCAGTCAGTCTTATCGGCTGGGGGCATGTGAAACCGAGAGGATATTGTTATTAGTATAAGGAACTGTCTTCTTTTCTGTTTGGATAGAAGGGTAAACTTGACCTTCATGCTGTGTAGCTCATTGGTGTGAACACTTCCCACCTTCCAAACCTCTACTCTGGACCTCTCAGGGAAACTTGCAATCAAATAGGCCCCAGGGCTAATACTGTGGGCTTACTTTTTTTTAATATCCTATATTTTTTTCTGAAATTGTTTTTAGAGTTGTCTCCATCTGGTGGGCATCCCCAACCAGAAGTGCAACATAGAATCCAGTGTAAACAAAGGGTGTGACATCCTCTGGGACCAAAAACCAGCGACATTTATCAGCCATCCTCCATCCTGGACGCACCTGGACCTGAAGCTGTCCAAATGGCACTGTGTCGTTCTCTTCAGGATCAAGCATGTGACATCGCTCTCCGTGGTGGATAAACCCAAGCACCTGGTTTATTATAGAAAATGTTTAAATGAGAAATGATTTTAAAAAAAAAATTTAAGAAGTTGGAATTCTGTTTCTTACGTAACTGTATCAAGACTTAAATGCCATTTGAATGGAAATCTTGGTTTATTAAATTCATTATGAAGGAACCATACCTAAATTTGTATTTTTAAAAGCCTAAAAATATCAATTAATAGGCCTGAAGGGATGGCTTAGTGGATAAGGCGTTTCTCTGCAGAGCCTAAGGACCCGAGTTTGATTCCCTAGTAGTCACGTAAAGCCAGATGCACAAAGTGATGCAGACAGCTGGGGTCTGTTTACAGTGGCTGGACACCCCGGCGTGCCCATTCTGTCTCTCTTCTCTCTATCTTACTCTGCTTGCAAATAAATAAATAATGCTTCTTAGAAATGTTCCACTTTTGAAATCTGATTCTTAACTGGCAATGGAAATTCTTAGGCTGATTAATATCCATTATTGAAAATGTGTCTCCTGGCCAAAAGTGTGAATGAAGTGGAAGTTCTCTAAGACCAGTGAGGAGAGAGAGGCTGTGCTACACTCACTTCTACACTTTATTATGCCTAGGATAGCATTTTCTCCATACAGAATAATCAATGTATTTGACCAAGGTATTGATTTGTGTTTTAATTAAAGTGGATGCACTCTTTTGACTCAAAGTGTTTTCAGCTATAGCTCAACAGAGCTAATATTTCTGCTAACATGTAGAAACGCTAATCTAATGCTATGTCAAGGAAAATAATTGCACTTAAATCTGTTATACAAGTCTGACAACTATGGAATATTTTCCCATGAAATCCTGAGAAGAGAGCTGGAGAGATGGCTCAGTGGTTAAGGCGCTTGTCTACAGAGCCTGATTTCCTGGTACCTACTTAAAGCCAGATGCACAAAAGTGGTGCATGCATCTGAAGTTCATTTGCTGTTGCCGAAGGCCCTGGTGTATCTGTTCTCTCTTTCCATCTCTTCTATCTCTCTCTGCTTGCAAATAAATAAATAATTTTTAAAAAGTTCCTGAGAAGAAACCTGATTATATTCAGGGAGACATGGCACTAATATGACTGGGAAGGGAGTTATTCTCAGTATCCAATAAAATTCCCTCAGGAAGCTTTAGTGCCCATTGTTCTGTGGGCTTAGTTACTTCCCTTCCTAACTTCCAACAAGCACGTGATCCCTGGGAGAAAACTACGCACTTTGAGGGACATGAACTCTCACAGGCTCAGGTAGCAATTCCAAAGCTAGCAGCCCATAGCTTGGGGGTCGGGGCTGAAGATGACAGGGTGAAAGTCCACAGTCACTCCGAAAGCTACCGCCAAAGATGGTGGCTACGTTCTGAACACAAGCCTGTCCTTCAGATGGCTAGGCCCACAGTGAAGCCCTATATTTACATATAACATCCCCTGGAACTGAGTGAAGTTGCTCAGAGAAAGGGTTTGTTTATTCTTTTTAAAAATATTTTATTTGAGAGGGAAAGGAGAGAGAGAGAGAGAGAGAGAGAGAGAGAGAGAGAGAGAGAGAGAGAGAGAGAGAATGGGCACACCAGGGACTCCAGCCACTGAAAATGAACTCCAGACACAGTTACCCTCTTGTGCATCTGGCTTTATATGGGCACTGGGGAATTGAACTCTGGTCCTTCTGCATCGCAGGCAAACGCCTTAACTGCTAAGCCATCTCTTCAGCCCGTGTTTGTTTATTCTTGCTTGGTAAGGACGAATGTTACCAGACACATCTATTCACTTTCACATAGAATGTGTGCAAGGAGGTCAGTTCACATTTACAATAAGGAATAGCTGATGCTCAGAGGGTCCTTATTTCTTGATATTTCCCTAGGTTTTACATAACCTGTTCTATGAGAGCCTCATGTGTGAAGTGCATTTGTCTGAGAGCAGAGTTGGAGGGAGAGAATTACATCAGCGGGCTAGGGGCTGTTGCATCAGGGTTTGATCAGGACCCTGAGAAGAGCTCCAGGCATTGTCCACCTGAAGGACGGGGTGGAGCAGCTGACTGGTCCTGATCCGCACTCCTGGATGTGGAAACCTGCTGCCACAGTGTGTGCATTCAGCAGGCTTGGAGTCCTGAAGCCCAGACAGCCTGAGCTCTTGAGAGTGGATTTGCTGCCTCCTGTGAGCTGAGGCTGCCTGAGGGGAGGGGATCTGGGGACATTGGGAACACTGATGTCCTCCCTCCTGGCACCACTCAGGTCTCCGAAGGCTGCATTTTGTCCCATGTTGTACCATCTTCAAGGAGTGGCTGCTCACTAAAGACCAGCTGAGTTTGGCTAACCTCTGTACATACGTTAAGTCAGCGTGAGCTGGAGATCAGTGATCCACCTTGGGCATAAAGTGACTGTAATGTACTCTTGGGGCTTTTAGCTGAGTCACAGCCACTCACAAGTGGCCAGATGTTCAGACCATGGTCAGCTAAGACGAACACAAGCTTTATCCAGTCAGGCTCTGCGTGCCACTTCTGTTTCCTGTGCATCCCTATCTTTGGCTACAAGTGCACCTTGCTGTGAGGTGTGGTGCTATGTTCTGCACATCCTCAGCTCCAGAAAGCTGTCTGATCTTAGTATTTGCACTGAAATCCTATCTAGGGCAGCAAAATCAGCTCTGTCGTGCCTAAGGTCTTCTCTTACCAATCTCCTGTGCGTATGGAGGGGAGAAGGTGCACCTGTCCCCAGGTCCCCTGTGAGGAATGCAGGAGTGGCTCCACTGACCTCAAGAGCCCTCAGGCCTCTCATAGAGCCCAAGGCCAGGTGAGGTCCTCTGTCTGTATTGAATAATCCATCTTTTCTCTTTGTTTGGATCATCGTTTTGTCTCTTTCCTCTTGGGCTTGGAAGTCCTGAGTTCATTTACAGTGTGAAGACAAGTCTGTGTTTCCAGACAGATCTCTACACTTTCAAACAGAATGTGGACAAGGAGATGAGTTCACATTTGTGATAATCAATAGTTAATACTGGAGGTCCCATGCATTCTGGGTTCTGCCCCTGGTATGAGTCAAAGACTTTGTCCTGGGTACCATGTGAGGGCCTGGAAACCTGACCCTTGGGGGCCGGGAGGATTGGTGAAGGACCTGTGACTGGCCTCAGAAGCATAGAACACAGATGACTGACAGAGTTTCAGCTTAATTTGGGGGGAATGCGTGAGGGTGGGCTTGCCAGGCGGGACATCCAGAGGAAGGCTTGCAGGAGTCATTCCTGCCTTCCAACTCATCTGGAGTTTTTGCTCTTTCAAAAGAAAAAACCAAGATGGTTTTTGGTGAGCAAGGTGATCTTTGCCACAAGCAATGCAAATTCAATGATCAAAAATGAGTAAATTAGATACATGCACAAATAGCATAAATGTTTGTAAATTAACTTCTTTCAAAAATCTTTCTGCTAACTTAAAGCCTTAACATGAAGTCAATCAATAAATGCTCCTTAGATATATCTGGATCATTTCTAAAGAAGTCACACTGTTGAAATGTTAATTATTAAATGTAAGCTTAAGGCTTACACATTTTGCCATGTTTTTTTAATATGGCATTGAGTAGCTAAATACATTTAGGCCTGTTAATTATAAATATGTTATGAAGAAACATTGCTAACAATTATTTTCAAATGCTGATATAGAAAAGTTCAAAATTACTATTCAGATTTTCACTAGAAGTTAAGATTGGTAACAATTAAAATTCTAATTTGTATGGCAAATAAAATGAGGTAATAATGGAAGAAAAGAAGCTAAGATGTTATTTTCATGTAGAAAATAAAAAACCACGAAGCTATGTTTGCTGCTGTCAAGAAAGAGTTATTTAGGACGGGGAGATGGCTCTGTGGATACCATGCTTGCTGGATGGTATAACCATGAATACCTGAGATCAAATGCCCAGAAAACCCTCATAAAGCTGGACGTGGTGTTCTATAGTCCTAGCACACCGGAGGTAGACAGGAGGACCCTCTGAGAGATCGTGGGCCAGCTAGCTCAGTGGAAGCAGCAGCGAACAAGAGAACCTCCTTAAACCAGGTGGAAGTCGAGGACTCACAGCCCAAGGTTGTGCTCTGATCTCCTCGGAGGCACCACAGCATGTGTGTGCCTGCACTATCATACCTATGTAAGTTGCCTAGGTAAGAGGCCTGATGCTGGATCAGTCTCTGGAAGTCCTTCAAGACCATGCTTCCCTCCTGAAGCTTTCCTGGAGAACTCTCTAGCAGAAGAGGGACTTTGCAAATAGTGTCACGTTATGCAAAGCTAAGCGCATTGACTTAGTCAATGCATTACTAAGGTCAAAGGCATTGCAGATTGATGGCAATCAGCTACAGCTGGCCAACATGTCAGCATAAAGAAAACCAAACAGCAACTAATGTATGGAAACAACATATATAAGATTATAGAAGAGCATCTACTGCTGGATATAAGCTAGGCATATATGGAGTGGGTTAAAAGTTCAGCTTTAGGGGCTGGAGAGATGGCTCAGCAGTTAAGGCATTTGCCTGCAAAGCCTAAGGACCCTGGTTTGATTCCCAGTGACCACGTAAAGCCAGGTGCACAAGGTGGCACATGCATCTGGAGTTTGTTTACAGTGGTCAGAGACCTTTTGCATGCCTATTCTCTTTATTTGTCTTCTCTCTCTCTAAAAATAACTAAGTAAAATATAAAAAAGTTCAACATTAAACCCCAATACTATCTGTTCATTAATACATTAACCCAACTGTGTCAAAAAGTAAATCAACAGAGTCAACTTTCTTCCACTTTTGAAAGTGAAGAAAACGATTCACAAACGTGGAAACGTTCAACCTGACATCCTGGTTCTCTGTGATGGGACTAAGAGGGGAGGCCATTGAATGTGAAATATTGACACCTGATCTCCAGATGCTGGGCTGCTTAGTAAGATTATGGAACCCTTAGGAGGGAGAGCCTTGCTGGAGGACCTGTGTGTCTGGGGACGGGCCTGGAGGTATTATAGCCTCACCTCACTTACTGATTGTGTGGCAGTGTGACTCCAGCCTGCCACACAATCAGTGGAATTACTGAGAAGCCTGCCTGGTATGACTAGTAAAGTACACTGACCCAAGTACCTATGGAAAGCCAGATATACAAAGTAGCACATGCATCTGGAGTTCATTGCAGTGGTAAGAGTCCCTGGCATGTCCATATTCTCTCTCTCTTTCTCTCTCCCTCTCTCTCATAACTAAAGGAAAATATTTCTTTAGAAAAGAAATGTAAGTGGAGTTTTCACCAAAGTGGGGGAGAGGAACAGCTCTGGGGAGAAATTTTCCTTTGTAACATAATAAAACATATACCAAGAGAGCCAAGGATCAGAATGACCAACTTCCCTGGACTGAAGAGAGGGACTCGTGGGAAAAGATACTAAACCTGGTCCCTGGCACACAGCTGGGACATACCTCCTCTACAATAGGAACAGCCTGGGCTAGACCAGGGGAGCTGAGCTCCCCTCCAGGTCTCAGTCCTCTGATCTAAACACTGCTGGATATGCAGTAATGCCCCAAACCTTACTAGGTTATTAAGTCACTGCTAAAGGTCTTTCTGTGCCTTTCATGATGAAGCCGATGAAGGGTAAGGAAGCTCAAAGCAGTAGCAAGAATGGTGGGTGAGTCACCCAAGTTTCAGTGTTCTGTTCCCATGCTGTGCATATTTGCTAGCTGGTCAAAAAAGGAAAACAAATAAATTAGAATATACAAGCAAGGCATCATCTCTCACCCAAGGTCAGAGTCTGAGAAACAAACTAGATACATAGTTTCGAGGTAGACTCCAAAATCATAATCCAATTTTTAGGGATATAGTATGTGATGTGTGTGTGGGGGTGCAGATGCATACACCCTATGCACACGTGTGCAGAGGCCAGAAGACATTGGGTATCTGCCTTTATAACTCTTAACACCCTAGTACCCTTAGACAAAGTCTCTCATTGAACCTGGAGCTCCCTGTTGTTTGGTTAAACTGACTGACCACAGAACTCCAAATCTTTTGTTTTTGCCCCACCTCAGCCCTGGGTTTAGAGCCATGCATTGCCATGACAGGCCCTTTCCGTGGGTGCTCGGGATCACACTCAGGTCCTCATGTTTGCAGAGCACATTCCATCACCTGCTGAGCATCTCCCCAGCCCCTACTATCCAATGTTAAGATTTTATGTCTTTGAGATTAAGCTGAGCTCTTTGGATGTGGTACCATTCAGGGTGCTTTCATGGACTGCCAGAGAATAGGACATACATGCTGATTCATTGCTCCA
>PVHP010016185.1:0-34907 GCA_004024765.1 Zapus hudsonius | reverse complement strand
AGTGACAGGCCTGGGGATTTCAGTTGTCACTGCCAGCTAGCATACCCTTGCTGCTTCTTCCCAGCTGATGTGACAAGATGTGATGCCCTAGCTGTCTACTGTGCCATGATTTTCTCTCCCATGATGGAACTTCTCAAAAAAAAAAAAAAAAAAAAAGCATAAGCCACAAGAAAACATTTCCTTTCATAGACTTATTCTTGTCAGGTTTTTTCCTAGCACTAGAAGGTAAATGCTATAATCACCTCATGTGAAAATCTGAATGTGGAATGTCCCCATAGATTCATGTGTTTTGAATGCTCAATCCTAGTTTGTGGCCCTAGGGGAGGTAGAGTCTTGCTATAGCATGTGTTTTGCTGAGGATTGGCTTTGAGGCATTTGAGCCCAGTTTCTCCCATGAAAGAGCTCAGCTCATTTTCACTTCTTCCTGCCAGCTCTTGTAGCAAGATAACATGTGCAGTCTGCTCTACCATGATTTCCCTGCCATGAGGAAACTTCCCCTTGAAACTATAAGACAAAATAAGTTCTCTCCTTCCATCAGGATTTTTTTGTTACCACAAAACATCACCAATACTTCCCTTGGGCTCTTCCTACTTATCAGTATTTGATGTGTCAGCCTTCTGTATATTAACTCTTCCTTAAGTACATAAAAGTATCTCAGAGTTTAAATTGGCATTTTCTTGAAAAGTTAAATTGGGAATCATGTTTTTGGGACCTAATTTGCTTATACATGCATCTCCTTTGGTAAAGTTGCTGTTAAGGTCTTCATCTTTCAAGCTGGCTATTTATTTTATTTAAGCTCAAAGTTCTTTTTGCATATTTCGGACAGAAATCTTTTAACAGATGTGTCTTTTACTATATTTCCTCCCAGTCTGTGTGTTCTGTTCTCATCCTATTGACATTGTGTTTTGCAGAGCAGTAAGTGTTAATTTTAAGAAAGTCTACTGCCTCATTAATTATTCATCTCATGATTCATACACTGGTATTCCACAACATTTTAAATATGGGATTATATCTATATATATAAGTCTTTCTGTGATTATGAGAGGTAAGGCTTTTAAATAAAATTAATTCTGTCCTTAATTTTGAATTTTGAGCCAACACATATAATCCTTATAATTTAGATGAATTATTAATGCTGAAGTTACCTGGAATGTACATGTGATACCATACCTTGACTAACCAAAAAAAAAATCATTGTTATATCAAAATTGTGTATATAACAAAATGTAAATAAAGACATATAAGATAGTAGAGAGATGACTCAACAGTTAAGGCAATTGCCTGAAACGCCTAATAACCTAGGTTTGATTCCCCAGTACCCATGTAAACCAGATGCACAAAGTGGCACTTGTATCTGGAGTTCATTTGCAGTGGCTAAAGGCCCTGGTATGTTTCTCTCTCTCTCTCTCTCTCTCTCTCTCTCTCTCTCTCTCTCTCTCTCTCTCTCTCTCTCTCTCTCTCTCTCTCTCTCTCTCTCTCCCTCTCTCTCTCTCTCTCTCTCTCTCTCTCTCTCTCTCTCTCTCTCTCTCTCTCTCTCTCTCTCTCTCTCTCTCTCTCTCTCTCTCTCTCTCTCTCTCCCTCTCTCTCCCTCTCTCTCTCTCCCTCTCTCTCCCTCTCTCTCCCTCTCTCTCCCTCTCTCTCTCCTTACCTCTCTCCCTCTCTTTCTCTCTCTGCAAATAAATAAATAAATAAATACTATTTTTAAAAAACCATCTGGAGAGATGGCTCAGCAATTAAGTCACTTGCCTACAAAACTTAACGATGCAAGTTCAACTCCCCAGTACGCATGTAAAACCTGATACACAAAGTAGTACATGCACCTGCGGTTCTCTTATAGCAGCTGGAGGCCTTGACATGCCCATTCTCTCTCTCTCTCCCTCCTTGCAAATAAATAAATAAATTAAAGACATTATTCAAGAATAGATAGGAAGACAAATTTCACTGAGGATTTCATAAACATAAATAAGGGAAAGGAAATCACTTTATTAAAGAAAGCAGCTTCCAGAAATTGATTTTTACTAATGATAATGAGTGGGAATGTTCCCAGGAAGGCAAGTTCAAAAGGTAAATGAGTCCAGGAAATCACAATGCTACTTTCAGAAACAATTCTAGCTATATTTTCTAAATGTTTATACAGAATAGAAAAAAAGAACAAAAATAGGCCATTTAAACTCAAGGCTATATAATGTGAAATCTATTTAAATCTGGTAACACTGAAATAGGAAAAGAATAAACAGGTCAAAAGTAAAGACATCCTTTTTCTGAGAGAATACAAAATAGAAGGACATCTTTTAAGAAATACTTTGCATTTGTCAGAACAGAAGCTAAACAAATCCTCAGTAATTTATTTGAAGCCAAATTGAATAGGTTACATACTAACTTGAAGTTGGACTTTTAAAAATATGTCTTTTGTATGCTGTACTTTATGGAAGAAAATCGCTTTGTGCAGCCTACTCTAAGAAGTATGGGTTTCTATTCCCTTTGAGAACAGAGTAACTACATGAAATATTTTGAATTTTTCTGCAAAAAGCATCTTTCCTACTTGATCATTGATTTAATTACTCAATTGTATACAGTTAGACTTGTAAACATGTATTCTGTAATTTAGGATGTAGTTTACTACTAACTAACTTTTTTTTCCAATATTTTCAGCCAAGAGGACGACTGGGGATCATTGAAGGTGCTTTCTTTCTCTTCTGTGCCCTGTTTACTACTATAGATGAAAATTATATTTATAAAAATTCTTTACTTCCTGGCACACCAAAATGCTCTTGGCTACTTTTGTGTATTTCTTGTTTCAGTCCTAAAATCAGTCATTTCTCCAAAAATGTCCGACTCCTTCTATTGAATGTTACTAGACATAAAAATCTTGTAGTCAAATACAATTATTGATGTTGTGGGGTGAGGGGATCTCTCTCTGGTGGGTCAAAGATAGTCATGTATTTAGATTAACCTATTTATATATTCAGGCAACACCTTGGTCTCTTCCCCCAACCAGCCTCAAGAGAAGTGTCAACACCAAAACCAAAGCCTGCCTTTAAACAGGAGATAAAGCCCCCCACCTGCTGTGTCTCTGTCTGGTGGAAAAGAACATCCCTTCCTCATTCCAGGCCACCTGGGCCCCTTCCCCAAACCTGGGCATTCCCCTTAAATTCCTGATCTGACCTTGTCATGTACTCTTTCCCACTTGGGAGATAGCCTCAAGCTCAGGGTCCCTTTCCTCTGATTAAAGCCTTTCCTTTCAGAGCAGTCTCTCATGGTGCTCATTTCCAATCTAACATTCATTGTATTGTTTGAAACAGGGTATCTTACTGACCCTGGAGTTCACTGATTCATCTAGACTAGGTAGCAGCAAGTTGTGAAGATTCTGTTTCTGCAAGCAGGCACTGGAAGGACGGTGCATGTCACCACTCCTGAATCTTCTGCTAGTGTTGGGGATGGAAACAGAGATCCTCACGATTGTGTGGCAGTCACTTTACCCACTGAGAAATCCTTCCAGTCCTGGGGGGAAATATCTTATTGAGTGAGTTCCCATCCAGTGCCTTATCATCCTTGTCTCACTGAGAAAACATTTTCAAACATATTCTTATTTGTGTGTAATTCCTCAGTAACCAATATTTTTTCCTTGGCTCTTTAGAAATCAAATGGATACATTTCACATCATTCACCTATATGTCTATTTTTTTTTCAAAGAAAATATAATAGGTTTATTTAAAAAGAACAGTTTTTGATTAAAAGAAATTATCTGTACAAGGTAACCAGAATTCCAAAATAATAAATGGATTAATATGCTATGAGATTGAGGGAGATTTAAAAGTTTTGTCAGAAGAAATCCATGGAGGAACATGAGAACTGCTTGAAATTACTCTTGGAGTTATCTGAATTACATTCTAAAGTACATATGCTCAAAAATTATATGTTAATAGAAAGCATAATATGTATATATAATGCAAATTAATATGTAACAGAAAAGTGATTAGAAAAAGGAGGGATGCATTCAAAATTACATTATTGTAATATGCTAATTATAAAAATCAATGTTTAAATCACCCGTTATAAAGCTTAGATAAATTGTTATAATAATGGATGTAAATTAAAAGAAATGGAGGCACCAAGGAGCCAAAGAAACTCAATTGGTCTCAATATTATATTTCTTAAGTGGCAAGTATGCTCAGCAATCATAGATAGTATGCAGTTATCACCCTATTATACATCAGACTGTAATGGGAAATGATAAATATGATAGAAGCTAAAGCAGTGAGTTCAAAAAGAAAATGCTATTTGCATTCCCTCTAGTACTGAAAAGTATATTGTTTTAAATGGGTGTTATTTACTTAATAATCTATAGAAGTCATCTGACTCCTCCATAGATTTTTCTCCTGCCAAAGTCTATTATAGTTCTTGGAGTGAAATTTGAGCTCTTAGGTTATAAAACTTAGAAATGAGTCATTACTGTCTATCGGGCTAGGTCAGGGGCTATGTATGGGCCATGCCTTGGTTCAAGTCTCTTAAAATATTTCAAAGATAAAAATATAAAATTGAGGGGCCTGACTCAGTGGTTAAAGCAATTGCCTGCAAAGCCTAATGACCCAGTTTGGAATCCCTATTACCCACATAAAGTCAGTGGCACAAAGTGACATATGCATCTGGAGGTCATATGCAGTGGCTACAGGTCCTGAGATGCCCAAATGCCCATTCTCTCTCTCTCTCTCTCTCTCTCTCTCTCTCTCTCTCTCTCTCTCTCTCTCTCTCTCTCTCTATCTCTCCTTGGAAATAAATAAAATATTAAAAATTTATAAAGTTGAGATTTTTATAATTTACTATAAAACAATTCTATAAACATCAAGTTCATACTTATTACTTATAAACAAAACCCTGTGGGTATTTAGGTATTTACAAATTATAATTTCTATTTTTTTTTACAAAGACTGTACTCAGAGGACATTTTGCAGTTGTATGTCTTAGAAGGATTTGTACTTGTAGATTGTTCAAATTTTGTTCTAATATTTTCTAACTGATGTTAGGACAGAACTGAAAGGACTATCAGCATTTACAGTTAATACCAAGGGAATAAGATTAAATATAAATAAGTGTATTAATAAACATTGTGAAGAGAAAAAACTGAACCTGTGAGTTTAAACATCCTTATTGTGATCCAGCCTCTGCTTCCAACTATCTGTCCTGGCCTGTGACATTTTATGTACTTAATCCCCATCTTGTCATTGCTCAATAAGGGGATTTTGATGTAATTACTAAGGAAAATGTCTGGATTAAATCAATTTTCCATAATCAGTGCTCCTGAAAAATTTTGCATTTCAAATTCAAATGTAATTTTAATATGCAAAATAAATATGTGGGTTGTTAAATGTTCAAAATCTGTGAGTACAGACTTAAACCAGGAAGAATGCTTAGTAAATAGTACACACACACACACACACACACAAAAAAAAAAAAAAAAAAACACTAAAGCAAGTATACACTGACTGGTCATGAAGAATGAGAAAGTTTGCTACTACAAACTGAGGTTGGAATTGAATTGAGAGTAGAATAATTACATAAATCATAATAATTTCATTAGTGTCCTTATGTGAAAGAAATTTGAAAATATATTTAGGAAAATTGTAAAGATTAAGCAGATCAACTTGCCCGTACCTTAAACATCATTTCTAAGTATCAGGTCTTACCACAAATCAATGAACAGTATGAAATACTCACTGAAGTGCAGACTTAGTTAGAATTGCCTTAGTTTTTATCCCTGTCCCTTTCTATTTCTGGTTTTATATAGAATATTACATCTATCCAGATGACATATCTCTTAAGGTTCCCTGTAGCAGGCAAACTTTCACAGACTTCCAGTGTTAGTGCCATTGACAGATTTGCAGTATAGACAGAATGCAGATACTTCAATGGCAAGAGAAACACTTTCCTTTCTTTTTGTAACTGGGTCTCCAGAATGAATCACCACTGGAGCATCATGCTTAAGGAATGTAGAGTGAAGCTTCCTCTTCTTTATAGTGTCAACATCAATTAACTAAAATTCTTCTGTAAGGAAGTTTTATGCAGATGCATGGATCTCTATATTTTATTTTGTTTTAAAATATTTTATGTGTTTATGTGCAAGTAGAGAGAAGAAGGAAAAGAAGAGGAGGAAGTGGAGAAAGAGGAGAGAAGGAGAATGAGAAGGAGAAGGAGAAGTTGTTGTTGTTCCTACAGATGCCTCCATTTCCCATCCCCTAACACATGGGGCCTTATGGATAACTTATTTATCATTATTCCTCCTCTCATTGACAAATGTCTCTCTCATCCAGATTTTTTAGCTCCATTATACATATAATTTTAGAACATTTAGCTCACATTCCCATGGAAAACAAGTTTGTTAACTGAAATACAGTTTTGATGGGCATCGTTTCTTCTAACCTCACTGTCTCAACAAAATCCTAAGAGAATTAGTTAGGTCAGCAAATCTTTCTTTTGACTCCATTCAGCAAACTATTTCATACATATGCATTAAAGGTAGGATCCTTTTCACATCCTGCATTTTATCCTGGGATCTCTGAACTGTTTAAATATTTCTTTAGTCATTTGCATAAATTAAGGTTGACACAATGCTCTAAAATGCACAGTTTTCAAGAAAAGTAAAGTCCATGTTTTTTTTAATCTGAAATAGTTTCCACTTCTAAGATTCACCCATATAATTTATATAAGTCTCTGCTATGATAGCCCCAGCTATCCCTTTGCTGGAAATTTATTTTAGCTTTTTGTGAATATCATATATTTTGCTTTCAATATTTGCATACCCCAAATTCTATGTTGAAATGCTAAACCCAAAAACTATGGAATAAAGCGATAGGGCCTTATGTAGTTGATTAGATCATCTGTCCACATAAATAATATTAGTGTCCTCATTAAAGGGACTCCAGAGAGATCCCTTGCCATTCATTCATTTTAAGACAGGGGAAAAGCTACTGACCATGAGGCAGGCACTGGATCCTCCCCAGACACTAGTTTTGATAGCAGTTGGGAATTTTGGAACTTTCCCATCTCCAGAACTATGAGAAATAATCTTCTGTTGTTTTTATAACCAGACAGTTTGGAGTACCTTGTTAGAAGAATTTGAATGCACACAGAGACAATATAAGTATGATCTTACATTATGTAGCTTTTGTGATCATGTATAAAAAAAACTGTGTTGTAACTCATTATGGACAATAAAGTAAAAATAAATAAATAAATAAATAAATAAAAAACAAACAAAAAAACTGTGTATGCAATTATGTGATCATTAATAAGGGTCCTATTCATTTCCATGAGAAAGTTCATGTAGGGGAATATATTTTCAAATCATTTAATTTTCATTTTGGGGTTATGTAGTAAGACAATGTTTAGCTTTGTAAGAAAGTACCAACCCACTTTCCCATACGACTGTTACCATTTGGTTAGTTCCATCCACAGTATAGTTCCAACAATTGAGCATCCATCTTGTTCAAGAGTTCCCTTTTTGAAAAAGAGTGTAGGAAAGATTGTTAAGGAGGAAAAAGATCTCTATATTTATTTGAAGAATATTTAAATTCTAACACCACTTTCTAAGAACTATCTTGCTGATTCTTTTAGCACAATCAAGTTGTAGAAACTAATATTCCTAATAGCAATTTCTCACGACTAAAGTTATATTCTCTAAGTCCGTCCATTCAGACTGCTAAATTGCATGGCTTGTAAACAGCAGAACTTTATTTTTGGAGGCTTAGGGGTGCAAGATGAATGTCCTGGCAAATCTGGAGCGGCTTACACATGGTACTGTCTTGTGGTTGCATGACATTGCAGGATGAAGAAGAGAGGCCTCTCTTACAGCAGCAGAAATCTCATCTCATAATGCCATCATGTCGGTGACTAGATTTCAATATTTGACTTTAGGGGGATAAAAATATTTAGAATATAACAGTTATCCTCAACCCCAGTTTTCTGCTTCTTTTCATGTCTGATGTATAGCCTAATTTTTTAAAGTAGTAATGACCTTAGATATCCTATTTTTAAATCCCTGCAGAAATCTAGTCTCACAAATATCTATAATATGCTTGTTATCATCTGTTTCTAACTCAAACCTGTATGTTGTATCTTGTTTGAGTGGAGATAAATTATGCATTAATATTATTGAAAGACTTCCAAAAGATGAAATATTAATTTTCTCTAAATGAGAGAAGCAATAAATTCAAATAATTGGCAGGAAAGGAATATGTGAAGACACATTTAAAAATCTATAGAAGAAAATGGCTAAAATTAATTAGGAAGATATCATTGACAATTTGGAAAACTGGATATGTGTAAAGGAAGCTGGATATTCTATGAATTTAAGAAAGAGAATAGAAATGGCCTCTTTGTATATAATCTAAAATTAACTATATAAAAAGAATCTTAGAGTGTTTAAAAAATAGATTCATTAACTTAGAACAGGGCATTTTGGAAAGATATAATTTGGGGGTGAATTTAATTATAATAAGCACTTGTGTATTCATGTATGTGTGTGCACCTAGAACTATTTGTAATAAAGTAAAATAGAGAGAAAGAAAAAGGAAAATGAGAGACAGCAATAAATCAAAGTGCACAGTCTGGTTTTTATTTTCTTCCAGGTAATTGAACAGAAAATAATCGTGAAGAATCATATCTGCTTTAAGCTCCAAAATGTTGTTTTTAAGCTAATTTTTGCCAAAATTTTTACATGGAAAAGAAAAACCAGGTACAAATATTTCAAATATCAGAAGTATGTGCAATATATGATATCATTGGGCTGAAATCAGTGAAATCTTAAAAAAAAACTTAAGAATATATAGCAGAAATAATATGGAAAATATAAGAAGACAAAAGAGTAGATTTGAGTAAAAAATAAGGGATTATTTCCCTATATAGGGTACCTCAACTGTATGCAGCATAGACCGATCTTGAAACATTGAACCTCTTTCTAGCCAGCATTCCTAGTATTGCATAGGCTTATACAACACAGTCAACTATCATAAGTATAAATATAATACAATAATTTCTCCCTCCCTTTCTCCTCCAATTTTCAGTCAAGTCTAAATGCTAAGCCCATTTGAATTCATTCCTCATCGATCTTTGATCCACCTTCTCCCCAAATGAAATGTGCTTTGTCATTTGGGAAGGAGGTAGGAAAGAAGAAATAAAATTGTGGTTTAATTATGTACAAAATGATGCGTTGGACTTTGTGTTGTTAGCTGTCTAACAATTGCAATATTAACAGTGAGTGTAAAACAAGACATGAATCCAGGAGTATGTTTACTGTTGTAAACCAATGCTTTCAGAAGGATGTCCCAGTGGGTAAATATGAGCTCATTTAAAGTCAGCTTTGTGAGCAAGTTGTGTTCATGGGATATAATAAGATTTCCGGTATCCTGGATAGGAATAAAGAGATATGAACTTAAATCATACTACATGACACTTCAAAAGGTTTTTATCTCACCTAATTTAAGATTCATAACTAAAGCCAGGCTATGATTTTATTCTGACATTTCATCTGCTTAGCATAAGGACGAGTCATCGTGACCTCAGGATGTGAGCCAGCCAGTCATTCTGCAATCTAATTTTACACTCAGTGGGCCGGAATACTTTTCATCATTCTGGAAATGTTCGGCTTCATCTAGGAAACACTGCTTCTTGTATGTTACCCTCTAAAATAGGCAATAGAATGGTGATCCTGCACATTAAGATTAAGTGTATTTAATTGTTTGAAAAAGTAAAATTCAAAAAAAAAATCTCACTAGTGAGAATAGCCCACTTTAAGTATGTTGCCAGCTGTTTGGTAACAATTTTTCAGGAATACAAAATATAGAAAGATATTTGCCTCTTGAAGTCCCTCTCATTAAGTGAATCAGAAGTACTTGGAATGTAATTTATTCTACTCTCCGTTTCAGATTGTTCTTTAATATAAATGAATTAAGTAACTTAATTTTTTATTCTTATGTTTTCTTTTCAAATGCTTATGCATTTAATATCCCCCTCTTTAACTTTGATTTACTCTAATGCAGTTCTTTCATTATGCATAAAGTTATTGAAAGTAGAATAATCCATTCATTACTTAAAAGAATAATGTACTGAAATTTTTATCCTGCAGAGAGGTGGGTCTAATATATATTTGGAGAGTGACTAGTCCTAATGAAACATTGATAAAAATTTGAAGCCCATTTAGGATTAACTAATACTTCAGTGTCTGTTAAAAAAAAGGCTTTTGAAGGAGATTAACATTATAAAGGCTCAATCCTATTCCTTGAATATATAAGATATATTCAAGACATATAATTTTTTTTCAAGAAGTGGTATGGGAGAAACACTTGATGAAAAGAGAATTCTGACAACGATTACACATACTTGAAATCTTGTATTTCATTTAAAAATACTTTTAGGGCTGGAGATATTGTTCACTGGTTAAGGCATTTGCCTACAAATCCTAAAGATACAGGTTCAATTATCCAGAACCCATATAAAGCATGCACAAAGCTTCTTGCATCTGGAGTTCATTTGTAGTGGCTAGAGGCCCTGATGTGCCTCTCTCTCTCTCACTCACTCTCATATATATATATATATATATATATATATATATATATATATATATATATATATATATATATATATATATATATATATATATATATATATATATATATATATATATCCAAATAAATAAGTAAATAAATCAATACTTTTAAATCTCAAGTGTTCATCCTCCTGCCATGGTGAATCATATGTTTGATCCAAAAACCTAAGAAAGGGAGGAATTCTCCCTCAACCAGTCATCTGTACTTTTTCTTGTCATAGAAATATCTCAAGATAACCGAAAGTTTCTGGATAACAAAATCTAAATTCACTATTCCTCCTTTTATTGCAGATTATAAACTGGTGTGTGGTTGTTTTCTCATTTCTCATTGCGCTTTCAGAGGTGTCTCCTAAAGATGATGGGGTCAAAGGCTGTTATGACATTTATTAATACTGCTCAAAAGGTCAAAGCTATTGAGCATGTGAAACATGAAATAAAATAGTTTTTATAGTAAATGTAATAATGTCACAGCATTCAGAGCAGCACTGGACTGGAGTATATCACTGAGGCCACAGGTATAAAAAGTCATAGAACCTCACAGACATGCACTGAACAAGATTAATAGTTCTCCAAATGTAATTTACGGGAAACGGGTTGTTCCCAAGGATATTGTAGGTTGTCTGCCAGCCCAAGTCTCCCTGTCAAATTAGTTTACATTATTTAATTTATCTATATCCTTCCTAATTCCAAAGTGGTTTGTGCTTAAAATACACACCAATAAAGTCATTGAGTAAATAAACATACTAGTTCTAAGTATGCAAAATATAACATATCCATGGAGAGACTAGTACCTAGAATAATTCAAGAGTATTTATCTTTATCAGAACTGATGTAAGAATCAGGATGAATTGGCACATGCAGAAGGAAAAGTAATTATGCCGGCTAGATTGCCCATGATGTAGTGGCAACCTTCTCAGAGCTTATACTCTATATTTTGAGACAAATACAGAATACCCATTCTCAACTCACGGAGTAAATCCTAAGAAAATTGTTCAAAACATGTTGCTTGGCATAGTAGAAGACATTATGCTATGACACATATTAGAAACCTGATGTGGTAATTCAGATAAGGCACTTGTGGTGGGGATCGAGGTATGAATGGGATGGGAAATGTAGACACTGGAAAGAACAGCACCCATCTTTAGTTTTTACCCTTCTCCAAGGTTAAGAAATAGGAGAATGAATGTGTTAGTGTAAAGAGAGGAGTGTTACGTGTCTAGGAAATAGTTTGAAGCTATTTTAGGGAAATTGAACTATTTCTGGTACTAAAAGCAATGTGAATTTTTCCATATGTGCTTTCTTTAAGAAATGGCCATAAAAAAAAGAAATGACCATAAAAGACAGTGACCAATGTCCTCAACAATATCTTTATAATAAAGAGTATACTAAATTTTGTAAGCCATTTCATACATATATATTTCAAAAATGATATTTGGATATAGTTAAGAATAAGGACAGGGTGAAACGTTTTTGAAAGTACATCTTTCAAAATGACTCCTTGGAATGTTGAACTCTGCATAATATTCTTAAATTATTTTGTTATTATTATAATTCTTTAGGGATTATTGGACAAGCTGTTACTGCCTTAATCCTCATAAGAACTTCTTCCTAGGAGGAATCACTTTTCCAATAAGTAATATAATATAATCAAAATCTCCAAGTTATTGGTAACATGCCCCATTGTTATTAAAGACAAAGCTATGAAGGCAACACTTTCAGTATATCTTTGTTATTTAATTTTTAATCTAGTTTATGTCAACATTCCATTCTTGACTGAAGCTAACTTCCATACAGTTAATACATGTGAGTCTAGGCAAAGGGTCTGCCTGTCAGAAGAAAATGTTTGGGTAACAGTCCACTTTATGCCCAGTCTCAGAACAATGATGATTGCTCTTGAGGTGTTTGATTAGTTAGCAATATTTCTTCCTGTGTATGGAATGCAAGTAACAGAAATCTTTATGTGATGTGATTTAACTTGTAGCATCTTAAACTGCTTCAATCCTTTCTTCAACTTTTCCAATATTAGCAGTTAATTATGTTTGTGTCCCTGTGTGCTCAGCTGAAGATGGATTCTGCACATTTTCATGAGTTTCATTAGTTTATTCATATAAAATATGTCATATTCATTACTGTGAAATTTGAAAACAGGTCATTTTGAAATGCATATTTAATTTCAAAGCATTAAGGGATTTTTCAAATTACTCTAGTGGCTTTCAAGTTTAACTTAAATTTTCTCTTCAGAACAAAAAGAAAACATCTTCAGTACTATTTTTATATTTTAAAATTTGTTTATACTTTTTGGAAAGTGGAGTGTGGAGTACATTTTGGGAGGTCTTCCATCTTTAATTCTACATGTGTTTTGGTCCCCTGGTTGTTCTGCTATGTGTCTAGCAGAAGTTGGCTGTGCTGTTCACGTGTTAAGCATCCTTTCTGGTTTTTATCAGCTTTGCTGAAGAGTGGCTAAGATTTATGTTCAGATCTCAACTGTGATTATAAAATTTCCCTTTTCTTTTCATGCCTTTAAATTTTGACATTTTGAATTTTGAAGCAAAGTTAGTGTCTCCACATAAATTTAGTATTGTTATGCTTCCATTTTTATAAGGAGCATCTTGTCTATAGAAAATGTCAGTCCTCACTTCTAACATTTATTACACTAAAATATAGAGGTGGTATGTTACAGTGTCAATTTTTTGTATTTGTAAAGTATAAGTGTTTTACTTTCAGTATACCTATGTTTTCATCTAAGGTATAACCTTTGTATATGGTAAACGATACTGATTTTTCAAATTTTTATCCTTTCTGATAATCTGCATTTAACTAAGCTTGTTTACTTTATATTTAATGCAACCTTCAATATAGGTCGATTTAGATCAACCATATTTCTATTTCTAGTCTAAATGTTCTACATATTATTTGCTGATTTATTCTTCTTTTCTAATATGCATAGTAAAGTATATTTAATAACTTTTAATTATCTGCTCACATGCTATGTTTACATTTTATATTTGTTCATCCACTGGCTGCCCTGCAATATAGAGATTTTCAGGATATAGCGAGTGAGCTGTGGCCCATATAACCCTACCACCCGACAGCAGGCAAAAAAATGAGATCATGGCAAGAGATGAGCCACCACAGTCATATTGTAGAGGATCCATATGGAACCCTGCAGAGGACAGGATGAACAAGGGACCCATAGCCACAGCCATTCAACCAACTCAGGATAAGCCAAATAAATGTGTTTGTGTTTTTCAGGATACAACGAGAGAGCTGTGGCCCATCTAACCCTACCAACCAACCGTAGGCCGATGGCTGAGATCCTGGCAAGAGAGGAGCCACCACAGTCATATCGTGGAGGATCCACAGGGAACCCAGCAGACAATGACAGATGAACAAGGGACCTATAACCACAGTCATTCAATCAACACAGGATAGGCCATTGAGACAGAAACCAAGGATTTTCGACACAAGGACCCCTAAGCTCGCAACATTAAAGCAGTCTTAATACTCACCCACCACGACTCAGGGAACTGAGCGGAAGAGGGGGCGGAAAGATTGTGAGAGCCATAGTGGGGGAGACTGACCGGAGGCATAGCACCCATCAGTAACAACACACTTGGGCCAGGAAGACCGGGCTGAGTACTAGGATATCCAGGATCCCTTGCCACAAGGACTAATACAGACAGCCCATAGAGGAGGATATATAACTGATCAGGGATGGGGAGGGGGGGAATTGAGGAATTCGGGATAACAATGTATTGTTTGCCCACTAAATAATGTAACTCATTATGGACAATAAATATATATTTAAAAATCCATGTAAACACGATTACTTATATATCTTAACTAAAATATGAGAAAGATTCTTACAATGCTGTCCTTAAATTTGTTGTGTGGCTCAGGCTAGCCTCATGCTTGTGAGTGTCCTCCTATAGAGCTGAGGCCAGCCATGTCTTGCTGTACATTTTACCACTTCTCAAAGAACATGTAATATTACAAGAGTTTAACTTCCTACTTGCTTCGTAAACATCATGCTATTATTTTTATATGTTTTATTGTTTCATTTTCCCTGAGTTTCACACATAATTGCTAATTGTACTGCACCTTCAAATATAAAAATGATTTTAATATTTGCTGACACATTTATGCTCTTCTTCATTTATTTCGGTACCATTATGCATCCAGTTGGAATCACTTGTATTTTATTCATTTTTATAAACTAGTATACATAGCTTTAGGTATTCAAATACAATTTGTTTTAGTTGATTCTCCACTCCCTTTCTCTCTCATCCCTCTCTATTCCTTGGGTCTTCTTGCCTCCTCTATATTTTCATGGTATATGTGCCCTCTTGCCCTTGCCCCATTCATTCTTTTCTTTTTATTCTCTCTTGATCACGTTTCTAGCTTTTTACATTTAACACACTTTTGTCCTCTCCCCTTCATACACTTATAAATATCACAAGCCAATGTCCAAGTATGAAAGAGAGCATGATATCGTTGGCTATGTTTTGGTTACTCCTTTAATATGATTATTTCTAGATACATCTAATTTCCTGTAAATTTTATAGTTTTTTTTTTCTGCTAAATAAAATTTCATAGTGGATATGTATCACACACTTTCCATACCTGCTTATCTGCCAGTGGAGACCTAGGTTGGTTCCACTCCTTTGCTGCTATGTATAAAGCAGTAATAAACATGAATGTTCAACAATCTCTAAAGAAGCATATAATCCTTAGAGTATATGCCCAGCAACGGTATACCTGTCATATGGCATTGCTATTTCTGTATGATTGAAGACCTGTTCAGAAAGCTCTTGCCTACACCTATATCTTGAAATGTATTCTCTCTATTTATTTTCTTTGAATATTTCAAGTTTTATGTCAAGATATTTGATCCATTTTAATTCATATTTTTAGAGGGTGAAAGATATGGATCTAATTTTATTCTTCAGCAAGTGAATATACAGTTTTGTCAACACCATTGGTTGCATGAATTTTTGTTTTTGTTGTTGTCACTGAATGTTTTGGGCTCATTTGTCAAACCATTAGGTGGCCAAGCAGTATGTGTTTCTGTTTGTGTCCTGTATTCTATTTTATTGGCTTATATATCTGTTTTTGAGCCAGTACTATGCTGTTTTGTCAGTATTACTCTTTATTACAATTTAAGGTCAAAGTATGGTGATACCTCCAGCTATGTGCTTTCTCCTTAGCATTACTTTGGCTAATGGTGGCCTTATATGCTTTCATATATTGTCTTGGTTTATTTTTTGAAAACCACATAGATACACAATAATAATAAAAAAAAACTAGAGCCTAATTTCCATAATGAACATAAATGAAAAAAATCAAAACAAAATATTTGCAAACCAAATAACAACACATTAAGAATATTGTTCCTCTTGTTCATACAGGCTTTATACTGTGAATACATCAGGTTAAATATAGTAAAATCAATAAATATAATAGATTATAAAAATAAATTTACATGATTTTCTTATTCAATGCAGAAAAAAAATCCAACATGCCCTCCAGATGAAAATCCTGGTATGAATAAATAAAACACAGCTCAAAACAATATAGGCCTTACATGAGAAACCCATAGCTAACATTGCACTGAATGGAGAAAAAGGAGTCCATTTTCTCCAAAATTGGGAATAAAATAAATATGCACATTCTCACTATTTCTATTCAAGTTAATGATCAAAGTCCTGACTAGCGCCTAGATAGAGCAATAAGAGCAGGCATAAAATATAGAAAATGGAGGTGCCAAACTATCCCTATCTGTAGATGACTTAATTCCATACTTGAAGGATTTTATAGAATCTTCCAAAAAACTCCAAGTTCTAATGAACACTTAAAGTAATGTTGCAGTCTAAAAAAATCAACATATTAAAAAAAGTTACATTCATATACATCTTTAGTGATTTCATAGAAAAAGAAATCAGAAAAAGCATCACATTTATAATAGCTCCAAAGAACTGAATGAAGTATCTAATAAACCTAATAAAGACCTCTACAATAACATCCTCAAGACATGCAAAATAAAGAGATATATTTAAAGAGAGTAGGAGATAATGGAACATCCTTCCATGTTCTTGGATTGGCAAAATTAATATTATAAAAATGACTATATTACCAAAATAAATGTACAATTTCTAGGAAATCTTGACCATAATTCCAATGACATTCATCCCAGAACTAAAAAAAAAAAGCAATCCTGTAATAATTTGCCTTCTGCATATCACTTGTCTCAGGTCACTCACAAAAAAGTCACCTGGAAGTGAAATTTTCAGCCCACTGACAACTGTGTCCTTCACAAAGGCCAGGTAAAGTATGAAGTGAGTACAGCACCCATGGAGCAACCATGGAAACTGACACAGAAGAATTTCCAACATAAAATCTCAAGCACAAGAAGCACATTAAGATTGTAAGAAATTATGAAGAAAGCCAATATATGACTTACAGTAACTGATGACATAATTAAAACTGCATAAGATATAATTATCACCTGACATTGAAGTAAAAGTGCCACTCCCTAGTATAACTTCAGTGCTTCCATTTATAGCCTCTACCCAAACTTCATGTCAAAACTTCCCTGCAAAGATTTTCATTATTTTTTCACAGTATATTGACTTGTGATTTCCTGCGTAAAGACAGAAAATAGCGCATTTGTTTGGACTTTCCATGGGCTTATATAAATTTTGCTTTTTTATTCAAGAGTTCAATTCAAGGTGACCTATTTTCAAATATAAAATTAATACATACTCACTTCCACAGATGAGATAGTTTATAATTGAACTAAAGTGATTTTTGTAAAATGATTTAGTAAAATGGTAGTACTAGTGTTTATGTATATGAAAAAATAGAGGTAAATTGCATTTTTTAAAGAGAATCTAGCTATGACTCTCTTGGGATACAGTATAAATAAAGTGATTATGAAAATTTTATGAACAGGATACTTTTTATTCATAAAAGAGCAAAATTATATTATTTTCATCACCATGGATAAAACTGGAGATTATAATGTTAAATGAGACAGGCAAGCCAATACAAAATGATTTCATTTTTCTATGGATTCATAAAAATCTGAGCTCATAGAACTAGTGAACTAGTGAGCAAGGAAGAGGTTTCTTAACAGGCACAATCTATGACCAGATAGGATGAATAAGAGTTGTGAATGCCTTACACATAGGATGACTGTAGTTAAATTGTGTAAATCAAATATCTAGAAGAGTGGGTTTTGAATGTTCTCATAAAAAGACAAATCTTTCAAATGATGGAAAATTTAGGTATCCTATGTTGGTCATCAGACAATCAATGTATAAATGTGATAATTATTCACATTATACTCCATGGAGGTATATAATATTTGCTTTTCAGTTAAAAATAACAACGTTGAAGCTGACATTCCAAATCTTTCTCATGAAGAATTGATATGGGTTGCTGATAATTAATATGAAAAGCAACACACACACACACACACACACACACACACACAGAGAGAGAGAGAGAGAGAGAGAGAGAGAGAGAGAGAGAGAGAGAGAGAGAGAGAGTTTTGGAATCCTCCCTTCCCTCTCCTACTCTGAGTTCTTGTCCTCTAATGCCAAAGAATTGTACACAGGGACAGAATTAAATTTTAATTACACATTTATTCTAATATAGTAAATTAGGAAAGGGGGAATTGGAATGGAAATCTACCAGTCACCATGTGGGAAGTTACAAAGTTCTCCAGCCACCAGTGTGGGGAGAACACGTGTCAGAGCGTTCTAACAGAACTTATATTATTTAGCTAAATAAGCAGCCCAAGAAAAGATAACAGAATGCTCATTTTATGAGGGAGATTCATGAGAGAAAAAGTCTGGAGCCTGCCCACCTACCCCAGCCATCAGCTGGGGTTATAGGCCTTACCTCACTGAGGCCTGGGTCAGCAGTCTTTCTACTCCATTGCCATGTGGGGGAAGAGGGGCGACTTCCTTTAGGGAAGCTAGTTTTAAGTTCTCCCCAGGTGAGTCAGAGAGACAGCTGATTCTTTCATATCTGACCAATCAGTTAAAGCACTTAGGTTGTAGCTCTAACTAGACACCTCCCCCTAAAGGGTAAGGGGGCTGCCTCTGCAGAGAGGTCTGACAATCACAGAATGAAGGAAGAGAGAATAAGAATAAAAATCCTCCTAAAGAAATAAGATAATACTCCAAAATTGAGGAAAGATGTACACCAACAAATTGAAAGTGAGCGTAAGTGCTAGTCAAAGAAAAAAAAAAAAACAACAATAAGTATTCACAAACAAATGTGTAGTCAAAATAAGAGGGACAATTAAGCAACATTTTCCAAAGCATTTTAGAAAAAGTATTAAATTTGTAATAAGCCAAAATCAAACTAATATGAGACTTCTCAACAACAGAATCCAGAAAGGCAACAAATGTCATTTCAAAAGAAGGAATATCAGGTTTTGTAGTGAAACCAAAACAGAACTAAGGTGAGAAAAAAAAAAAAGGAAAGGACGAGGAATGAAGGAAAGAAGAAAGGAAAGAAACTTTATCAGCTATAAAGTCTTAATAACAAATTCTTAATTACTATAATATTCTCTTCAATAATAAGAAATATAAACAGGGAGAGAGAGAGATTGCAAGAACAAGGCATAAACAAGGGTTAAATCTGTCTTTACGTGTGAATGGGAAAAGGTGACCATTCTGGAAATACATGCCCAGGCAAAATCAATGAGGGAAACGAAGGAAATGAAGACGGCTGTTGAGGAAGAGAGGGAGGGTTCTGGATAAAACATGACAGAAAAGAGAGCCAGAGAATCAGACTCATGGCTAGATCCATTCTTCTCAGGAACAGAATGCATATGCTAATTAATTCTACATACATGTCTGAACATGTAAAATACATATTAAATATTAAGAATCTTCTAATTCCTGAAAGTTATCAGGGGATGGGAAAATGTCTCCCTTTGTGCAGTACAAATAATTTTCAATTAGTACTAATATAATTTGTAAAACATTTCTGCATTCACAGGAAAGAGCAATCTCAAACAAAACAGAATAAGTCAATAAATAAAATACCAGTATGTAAAAACTTTGTTTGATAAATGCCAATAATTGTTTTGCTAAAGAGAAAATGTCAGAGAAGAACTCAATTCTGGAAACTAGGCAAGAACATTTGAGCTTCTTTCAAAGAGATAAACATAAATTCCCAATAAGTAGTATCCCTGTCTCTGTAAAACCAAGTGCAAATTAATATATTTTATCTAAATTCAAAGCAAATATATCTTCAATTCAACTCTCCCTTGGTAGATCCACTGGACCAGAAGGAAAGACTAAAGAAGTGGAGACTGGAACCCAGAGAATGGTGACTAAGAAGCACTTATCTTCTGTAAAATTTAACTATAAGAACTTATGAGAAAAAAAAAACATTGCTGGAGATATTATTTAAATGTAGTTCTGAAGTTTGACAGACAAGCTACTATGGACTATAGGAATGTGTGTCCAGCTCTGTAATGAGGCCTGTCCACCTTCCTCCATAAACCACTGTGGTAGTTTGAATGGATGTCCCCCAATAGATTCAAGAATTTATTAAAGTTTTCTCCAGCTGCCTGGCTGGAGGGTGTGTCACTTTGGCTAGATCCTAGGTTCCAGCCCTAAGGTGTGTCTGGGGTAGATCTGGAATTCCAGCCATAGATATGCAAAGAGCAGTCTGAGCTCAAGCCTGAGTTCCTGCTGTTTTTGAGTTGGAGTGTGCTTGCTTGAGGTGATAGTGATGGGTTCCTCTCTCTGCTTAGACCTGTGAACAGGGGCCAGCCTCTTTTGCCATTCTGGAACTTCCCCTAGATCTGTTACTTCAAGAAATACTTTCCTCCACAAACTGTGCTTGGGTTAGAGATTCATCCCAGAGCTGTGTAGCTGATTGAGACAACCACGGTCTCAAGAAGCAGCATGACAATGATGGGCTCATCATTCATTATTACTTATGTTAGAAACACCATCTTCAGATGATACTGACCTTCACTTTTTGTCCCTACTTTGTATTTTGATCTCTGAAATAGATTAGCAAGACCAGATCAGAAAGAAGGAAGAAACTTTAACTCAAAGAGAATAGTTAATGTGCCAAACATAGAGCCTAATAGGTAATATACTATCTTTCACACAGTGATAAAACCTGGGGAATGATATTCGTTAGAATGGAAATGACCACCACGAGAGACCACTCTGAAAGGAAAGGTTTTAATAGGAGGAAAAGCGAGCTGCCAGACTATTTTCACCAAAGATTGAGAAAAGAGCACATGGCAGGTTAAGATCAGGGCTTTTAAGGGGAAAATGTTCAGGTTGGGTGGAGGGCCCAGGTGGTCACATGCTCTCAGGATCAGGAAGGATCAGGAAGGATCAGGAAGGACAGTCCCTCAGGCCAGACTGAGACACAGCAGGTGGGGATCTTGTTTAGGAGGAAGTCATTATCTGTGACTCTTGTTGACACTTCTCTTGAGGCCTGTTGGGGGAGGGGATCAAGGTGTTGTCAATTTGTAGCTTTTCAGTGACATCATAACACAAATAGGAGAATAATACCCAAACAAGGAAAAACTGAGTTGCAAGATCTAGTGCCTACTTACATACTGATTTTTTTTTCAGACAAGTAACTTGTGTTTTGCTCGGTTTTTATTATATAAAAAAATAAAAATATTAATGCAGAATTAATTACGAAACTGAAATTGTAAAATGTAAAGTAATAATCATTCACAAAATTAACTCAGTATCAATTATTTCATGAACAACCACATCTAAACATATGAGGTTTATTTGATAGTGTGGGGAAAATGAGCTCACAAAGCAGTCTTACAAACTAAATCAATCAATCCAATAGCTTACTTAATTAATAAAATAAGTTAGAAACAGTATAGAACAGCCATTGTTGTGAACTATATGATAGCTTCAAACACTGAGGAATGGATAAAGAGATTAATTTGATAAGAATGAGCTAAGAGGCAAAAAAGAGGCTCCTGATCCATTTGAAGTCTCCTAAAACAGGGAATGAATGACTCAGTTGTACCTGGGAAATGATTTAGAGACATGACACAATAAAGTTTCCCTGAAATGAAAAATTACATCAGGAGACCAAAATATGCCAATTATACCAAAATGAATTAAATGATAGAAATCAACATTAAGTTATACACCAGATATTTAAGGAATCAAATATTTTGAAAGTATATTTATTCACCTAGGTAGGGAAAACAGTCAAAATGTGAAAGGCTGGGGAAAGTTTGCTACTAAGAAAATTACGTGAAGGGAGACATTCTTAATTGTGAGGAAACTTAGAGAAGATCAGGTTATGCACTTAATTGGAAAGACTTTATATTAAAATTTTGCAAACCAAGAGATACCATTTAGAATGGACATTTAAATGGAGAAACCATTTAGAAGAGCTGGGGGATATATTGAAATCATATAAATATGAAATTAATATTTTGAAACAAGGAATGTTAAATGACAAGCTTAAATGCTATATGGTAAACAGGTGAAAATGTGTCCTACAAAGTCAGCAGGAGTACAGGGGGAGAAATTAGAGTGAAGCTTATAGTGCTAAGAATTTGATCTCTCCTTTATGAGGGTTAATTAATACAATAATTATTATTAAATCCAAATGAATAAAACTTTTAAAAATAAATTATAATCCCTTAATTATTATAAAACAGAAATAGAGTTGTAAATGAAAAGCAAAGGATTTCAAAATCTCTTATACCCTCCAGCATTAAATCAAAATTTTGAAAATGTCTCTCCTAAGCCTACCACAGTGCCTTTCCCTCTTTGAGGCCACAAGACTGTTCCTAATGCTGGTTATTTCCAAGGTGTCACCAAATGGCCATTTCCCAGTTTACATCTCAGTTGACTTTACTGTGGCATTTCACATTTTGATTAAAATAAAATATTGCTCATTTATCCTTGAAGTTCTGACCTGATGCTTTCTAAACTTTCAATTAAACCTATAAATGTTATAATGCTCCTATATTTAGTTCCTAAATTTCTGTCCACAATGAGTTCCTCTGAGATCTCATGCACTTTTATCAATGAATTAATGAATTGAGAGACTCTCTAAATGTAAATCTACTCTTACTTTCCTTAATTCTGTATTTATGTAATGAACCAGATCAATGACATCTAAATTTCAGTGGTTGGCTTACATCACCTTTTTTTTTTAGATTTAAATTAAATTTGCCTTATGTGCATCAATCTTTGTTTTGAAATTATAAGAATAGAACAAATATATTTTTCAAAATATTAAATTTGCTTTTTACAGGAAAAAAATACTAAAGTGAAACTGTAGGATTTGCTGAACTTCAGATAAATGTTTCTTCAAAACAATAGATTTTAGTTACTAGAAGATTCCTCTAAAGTTAAAAAGTAAGAAAAACATTAATCCATTGATTTTTTAAAATTACATGTTTCTTAATGGACATATGTTTATAGCTTCCGTTAAGACTCAGGAGACATTGATCTCTAAACTAAGCATCATATTAAAAATTCTTTAAAACCTAAGTCTACCTTAAATTTATTTCTGTTTGCATATGTAGTATGTGATGTGTGTGGTGTATGCAAACATACATGCAGATGCATATGTGGTATGTGGTGTGTGTTCCCCACCATGACTTCCATTCTTTCCACCCCCTCTTCCTCTCAGTTCCCTGAGTCATAGTGGGTGAGTTTTAAAGTCTGCTTTATTGTTGAGATCTTAAGTATCTCTGGATCTTTGCCCTGGATTGTGTTGAATATGGTTGGTGTCTGTCTCCCAATGGAGATAACCTTTTCATGGGTTATCAGACTGATGCTGATAATTAATATTTGTAAGCAAGGGGGGAGAGAGAGAGAGAGTTTTGGAATCCTCCCTTCCCCCTCCTCTTACTCCAAGTTCTTGTCCTCTAATGCCAAAGAATTGTACACAGGGACATAATTAAATTTTAATTACACATTTATTCTAATTTAGTAGATTAGGAAAAGGGGAGTTGGATGGGGAAATTTCCCAGTCATCATGTGGGAAGTTACAGAATTCTCCTGCCACCAGTGTGGGGAGAACACATTTCAGAGAGTTTAAATAAGCAGCCAAAGAAAAGATAACAGAAAGCTCCCTTTATGAGAAAAAGAGATCCATGAGAGAAAAGGTCTGGAGCTTACAGGCTGGGGTAGGGGTACAGGCCTTACCTCACTGAGGCCTGGGTTGTAGCTTTAACTAGACACCTCCCATTCAAGGGGAGGGGTGGTCCCTGCAGACATCTCATCTTGGCCCCGGGCTCTCTCACTGCCTTCTGAAAAATACAAACAGAATCTCCCTTGGAGAGTGAGATCTGCATAAGTTAAATAAGACACGTATTTTTTTTTTTTTTCCTAGAGCATCTCTCTGAATGCACGGCTGTGATTAGCCTGTTTCTGCTCCCCACAGGACTGGAGTTACAGACTGCACCCAGATGTTACTGTGAGGTCTGGGGAACTCAGGAGGTATCAGGTCCCCTTAGGCCTTGTGTTTGCAGCAAGTGCTCCCCTGAGTCATCTCTGCAGACAAACCTCAACTTTATTTTCCAAGAAAAATTTTTTAAAGAATGGCTAATCTGAAAGAACAAGGTTGCACAAACCACTTTGAAGAAAAGAACTGCATTATGGGACTGTGCTTACAGATCACTACATCACCTCAACCCCAGCCACTCCTCTCCATCCTCTTGAACTACCTGACCAATAGAAGTTTGGTTTTGCTATTTCAGAACCTCCTTTAGAAACACAAAATAAAATAAAACTAAACTAATGCAAAAAGAAGAAAAAATGCCTTTTTTTTTTCAGTGTTAGGCATTGAGCTTGGGGCTGAATGCATGCTATGTAACTGCTCTACCACAGATTTATGCTCCAAGCCCAATCACCAAATTTATTTGTCACTTATAAAGATGCTCAAGTCTTATACGTCAGAGCCCATTATGCGCTAAAGGAACCATGCAAATTTGAAACCAAAAAGCTACAAGCTGAATTTCAGGAATTTAATAATTTATAGAGAACAGCCTATGCCATATGTGAAGATGGCTTCTAAGATCACAGACCAGAAGACAAGAGTTTATCAATTTAGTACATATACTAGAGATTCTGAACTCAACACAGCTGTAGCGCATAAGCTTTGGTTTGCTACTTGGCTAATACACAGACTCAGTAAAATACATGAAATTCTAAGGATTTCTTGCCAAATATGTTATACTTTCGAAATACGTCCAAGCCAATATATTCTTTTGCCCATGCCCTTGTTATAAAATTATGTTCACACTTCTCTATTTAGAGGTGTGGATCTATAGGATCTTGTTGAAATCCAGAGAGTGTTGAAACTATTCCAGAATTCACAGCTTGCAACCTAATCCGCATGGGATACTCGTCCTTGGAACGAGGCCACTAAATTGTATGCCAACAGCCACATGGACAGGACAGATAGAACTGTTCCAGGAGCAGCCTCAGCTGAGGTCCAGTTGATAACCAACATCAAGCCCAGACAAGCAAGTAAACAAAGTGTCAGATGATTCCAAATCACCCCAGCTGACACTGAGCTTAGCTGAACCCTGCACACTTGGCCTGCACTTGATCAAGGTATATACTGCCACTGTTTGAAGATGCAAAGTTTGGGTCTTTTTATTATTCCATAACGGATAACTGGGAACACTTAGCATAATGTGTTCTTCATGGGCCCATTGGAGCTCAGATCTATTGTTCATTTACCACCAACCTTCTGCTCTGTATTTAGAAGCTATGAAGTATATAAACAACATTTCTAAGCTCTGCAAGATGACAGCCACCTGATTCCCTAAAGAGAGGAACCAGAGAGTTTGGAAGGAGAAAAGACAAATTGGAGATCCAACTGATACACTGCCTTCTAACACAGCCCTCCAGAGGCTGTCGTTTTCTTCAGCATGCAGTTGGCTACCAGTTTAGCTATTTATTTAAGGGTATTCTTTGCTTCTAAACAGATTGCCCACTTCTTTTGTCCATTTAAGCTAAGACATGTTTGGTAACAGCTGAAGTAAAAAGGCAACTTGACCCACTTTTATAATTTAAACATTTAAATATGCCCTCTCGTATTTAAAAAAGCTGATACATTAAGTTCACCCAGTTTTAAATGTTTTAATTACTATGCCTTTTCTATCCTTGGTTGGACTCTTCATTTGGAATATATTCATTCAACAAGTCTGGATATCTGGATGCATGTTGGCATGAGGCAGCAAATAAAAATGTTGGCTTTTGCTGCTCAAAAGAGTAAATCTTAGTTGGAAATTAGAGTAATATTGTTGCATTCTACTTTAATGTGAAAGGCTGCCTTCCTGTGAACATCCACAGAGACCCATCAAAGAAAATTAAAAAGATTAAGTTGACAACAAAACCGAACCATAACAGAAGGCATGGTGGCAGGAGTTTAAGAATCCGGGCTCACATCTTTGTATACCAGGAGTGCAGTTGGACACTAAGCCTTAAGCCTCCACGTAGAGGTCCACGTTCTCCAGCTGTGCTCTCCTTCCCCTTCCCATAGGTTCCATACCTTCCCCAAAGATTCCCAGGAGCTGTAGACGAAGTATTCAAATACATGAGGCTCTGGGGGACATTTTGCATCCAAACTATAACGCCAACTGATAACTAGTAACTTGCCTTTAACCCTTGATAAATCTATCACTTCAGCAGTGGGTTAGTGAAGTCTAAGGTACCTGTGCTACTCATGAAGTGGATGTTATCAGATCTATGAAGTCATCATGTCAAGTATATACAATATTATACCTTCTTCATAAACATAGGGAACATCCCCAATATTAGTTGCGTGTATATACATTTATACTTGTATCCCTTTCCTGCTCTTTGACCTATCTTCCTCAAGAGAAAGATAGTCTCATGGACCTTGCCTATATAATAACTGTATTTCAGAAGCTTTGATTGACAAATAGATCTCAAAATAACTTTTGGGATACTGGAATTTGGGTAGTATAATAACTCAGAGTGATTCAAAGGAAGAGTAAAATGAATGACACCAATAATTGATTATATTAACTTGGGTATCTCTTAATCCACCTTTTCCAAAAGAGAATGAATCCATATAGAAATATCTAAGAGTTCAGTCATATGTTCAGAGGTGAAAAGCAACATTGATACAGGATCATTGACAAGGATATTATCTGCTAATATATCTGCAAATTAAGAAATGCATGCTTAATTAAAATTCACTAAAGTCATACTTCCTTAATAATCAACTGGACAAAGTGACCCATTTTATGCTTATCATTCATTTTTCTGGTATGAAAGTATGGAATAGATTTCTGTACCCTGAATTGTCATTAATAATTATATTTTAATATAGGATTTTCATCATGTATGAACTGGGTACCACCATTATTAAGTAACCAACCTTGAGGTCTGAATAAAATAGCAAAATTAGGGCAAACAGTAACCCAGCTGTTGACATGAAGATCATATTTTTCCCTTCTGTCTAAAGAAGCAGCAGCTTCAAATCAATGGAATATGCTTTACTCTGCACTTAGAGTCCATGAGACTCTTACTGTCTTACCTGCTAGCATGGGATACTATAGAATATTACTCTGAACAATAACTCCATATAGATAAATAATGCACCCTGGCTGAGCTCATGGGTTTACTGGTCTTGTGCAACATGAACATCACACAGAAGTGACTAGCTTTAAAGAATCAAGGTAACCAATGGTTTATGATATTGGAGCCCTGTCTTCTCACAGGTAGCACTTCAGAAGTGTAGAAAGAACTTAAGCCTACAACATCAGTCCTTCATTTCTTCAAAAATGAGTTTGTTTTCTTTCATCATTGTTATTAGTGAGGTATAATTTATAGACAGTGAAATGGCAAATAATTGGTGTACAGTTGGGTAACAGTTACGTTCTGTTTCCAACTTGATCTGATGAGGAATCCACAGTCATTTCTCTTGGGTGTGTGTTTGTGATTGCCTACAGGAAGAAATGACTGATGGAGGAGGTCCTTCCTCCAAAGTGAGTCCATCCTCTAGAGTGGGTGGCCCTCCTGGTGGTGGGCTTTATGTAAGGAAGCTCTGGGAGAAAAAAATCCCTTCCTTCTTCCTGGCTTCCAATGCTGCTTGCTGGTGAGTGCCTTGACTTGCACACGAATCTATCCTGTTCAGCTATCCTTCATCAGCACTGGAACCAAGTTGCCTCAGACTTCCTTCAGCATAGACTGAAGACCACCAGCCATCCAGTAATCCTTCATGCCTTCAATGCTCGGTTGGGACTGCTGAGGCCTTCAGCCACATGGACTGAGCAGGATTCTTTAACTCTCAAGCCTAAAGACTACTATTGTTGGACTAATCCAATAAATTCCCTTTATAATACAATTTATTCTATTAGTTCTGTTCCTTTAGAGAATCCTGACCAATAAAAGTTGGCTGAGTCTTTAGGTTTACTAGCCATATCACGAGATGCAGTATTCCCTTCACTCCAGAGAATTCTTTCATGATTTCCAATCAAACTTCCTCACCCTAAATGGGACCGCTATTCATATTTCTATAACCACACTTTGCATTTTGTATAGATGAAGTCATAGGCTATGTACTCTATGGTATCTGGCTGCTTTTACTCAGCATTTCTTCTGCAGATTCAATTATGGTAAGGTTTTGGACCGACAATTTATTATTCCATTTCTTTTTGCTGAGCAGTGTTCAATGTATAGATTCAAAATTATTCATCCATTCTCCTGTTGCTATCATTTGATTAGTTTCTAATTTTAGATAAGTGTGAATGAAATTTCTAGGAACATTGGTAAACAGATCTTCTTGAAGTCATATATTTCTCTTGAGGATTTCCTGGGAATTACAGTGCCTTAGCAAATATGAAAAAAAAATGACCTTACAAGAAACTGAAAAGTAGTTTTACCACTTTGTCAATAACCAGAGTTTTAGTTGTTTTATCTTAGCAGTTTTTTTTGGCATAAAGTGGTATTTCATTGCAATTTTAAATTATATTATTTGTCTTGATGTCTAGAGATATTTAGTCCTGTCTGTGAGTTTATTTTTGATTCACATTGCTATTTTGTAAAGTGTTTTTGAAATTATTAAGCCCATTTTTTAGTCTCTTGCTTATTTCATATAGAGCTAGAATCATTTTGATTCAACAATCAACCAGAAATGAATAATCTTCTTCTGAAAAATCTGAGCAAGTATTTCTAAAATGTAGATGAAATTTTAAAGACATAGAATAGCTGAGATAAACTTTAAAAAGAATGAGTTTTGAGGTCTTATACAACCTCACCTCAAAATACTATAAAATCAAAGCAGTGTGGTAACAGTGTTGTATAAACAAACAGAACAATGCCAAGAACAGAACAACTAGAAACAGACCCATACAAACATGGTTGATTGATTTTTTGAGGAGACTCAAAGCAATTCATTAGGAAAGACTTTCCAATAGTTGGTGCCCAACTAGTCAGATAGAAACATGGAGACAGCCCATCCTGCTGCAGCACACCTGTAAACCTAGGTTAAAGGGGTATCAAGGCACGATGAACAAAACAAGACTGCCCTGGCTACAAAGTAATTTCAAAGTCTTGTCTGAAAAAAATAAAACATACACATGGTTTGCCCACTAAATAATGTAACTCATTATGGACAATAAATATATATTTTAAAAAAAATGGAAGAAAGACTAGTTGGAAAGAAGAAGGGATTCAGTGAAGAGGACACTTGAGAGGTGGAAAAGGGAGGAGGTGGGAGGGGATCATGATCCTGGTATATTTTCTATATGTATGGAGATATTAAAAAGAAGGTTTTAAAATAAATAATTTTAAATAATAAAAAAAATGTATATAAAATGAACTTGGATTATTAGCTCCTACTGTAACAAAAATTAATTTGAGAAGTGTCATAGATCTAAAAGGATATTTTGAAGAGTACACAAACGTAATCTTTGCAATTTTGAGGTATGCAAAGATGTTTTAGATAGGAAGCAAGAATCTAACATACAAAAATAATTGATAAATAAGACATTAGGAAAAGAATTTTTCTGCTAAATCCAAACCACTAATAAGTAAATGAGAAAGCCACAGATTAAGAGAAAATATTGCCAAGGAATGTGTTTGATAAGCAATTTGTATGGAGAATATACTCAAAGCTCTCTGAAAGTTAACAAAGAATAAATCATTGAGCCATTTTAACTAGGAAAGATTTCTGGACCCATATACATCTAAATATAAACTGAACCCATGTAACTGTGAACAGCTTCACTCTAGGCTGATTGCAAAATCACTCCACAATTCTTTCCATTGACCCAATAGAATAAAGCACAATTAGCAATGCACCATCTCCAAGATCACACACCAGACAACCTTACATAGTACCTACTTGTGGAAAACTACATAATTGTCATAAAAAAAAACCCAGATTGTTCTGTCTGGGATTAAGAGGCCACGTAAAGACCAGACAATGCTTTCATGATCTCTACAAAGACCTGAAACTGTACCTGTCACAATATAGCAGAAATTGTCCACACATAGAGCCATAAACCATAATTATGATTGTTTTATACTATTTCTTTTATAAATTACCCTTTTGCCTGTTAAATGTATGTTCATATTTTCTGTTTTTGTTCTTTAAATCTTTGACGAATTCATGAATGAACCTACCTAGACTTAAGCTTTTTTTTATGAGAATAATAACTTTTCATTGTGTTCTTGTCCCCTACCCTCTGACCACAGAAGATAAAGGATTTAAGAGATTACAAATGTCTTAAATCAGTTACAGTCTCAGCACAAAATGACTAACAGTTCCAGTTAGAATAATTCAAGGAATAAAAATGTAAATATATTTTAACAGGCACCTGACAGTGGTGCATACTTATGAGATACTATTTGCTCTTTCCATATGTTCCATATATCATATATATTCAAAACATTCCATATATATGTATATATATATATATATATATCAATGCTCAAGTCAGGCTAAACATGTCAATCTCAAATCTTCATTACGCTTTGTGGAATTTTTTTTTAAATTTTATTTATTCATTTTTCAAGCAGAGAGAGAGAGAGAGAGAGAGAGAGAAAGCACACCAGGGCCACCACCTTGTGGTTCTGGCTTATGTGGGTACTGGGGAATTGAACCTGGGGCCTTAGGCACTGGAGGCAAGTGTCTTAACTGCTGAGCCATCTCTCCAGCCCCTGTGGAATCTTTAATGAAGGTAAGAATTGATAAGTAGTATCAGGAGAGATGGACCATTGGTAAATGTTTATACCCTGAGGCTGGCAACCTTGAAAATCTTAGAGAAATAAGGTGATCATTACAATCTGGAAGGAGAGGGATTGGAACTGAGCCCAAGGAAACAAAACAGAAGAGAAAACTCTACTTTCCTTTCTTATTTCAGTATAATCTTTTTCCAGGACTTTGAGGTTGAACCCAGTTAGAAAGCATGAGGCCCATTTCTGTGATAAATGAATAGTCTTCGTGAGACAGGGAACATGCTAAGGAATAGTGCATATTGTAAAATTGAATGAAATATCTGAGGCAACAAAAAGATGTTACAGTTGGCAAATAACGAATATTCTACTATAGATAGATAGATGATAGATAGATAACAGATAAATAATACATCCATGCATATTAAACATAATATACATATGCATACATTTGGAAGAATTAAAGAATGAATAGATGATGCTGTCTAAATTGTTACAGCTTAAAGGTAATTTGGAAGCATACATTAATGTTGAAAAACTTTCTGTGCTTCAGAATCTAAACCAAAATAATATTCATAAATGAACCAGGAGAGAAACATGGCTAAAAAAATAAGGTTGTAAATATTTGAGATTGGGATGACCTTTAAGAGGAATCTTTAATTTTAAGTCTCTTCTTTTTCCTCCCATGTACTACAGTGTGTGTGGTTTGTGTGCATGGAGTAAGTCCATGAGGGCATTCCCCATGAATCCAGGTGTGCAGGCCAGAGGAGAACGCATCTGGAGCTCACTTGCAGTGGCTGGAAGCCCTGGTGTGCCCATTTTCTTTCTCTCTCTCTCTCTCTCTCTCTCTCTCTCTCTCTCTCTCTCTCTCTCTCTCTCTCATTCTCTATCAATCTCTGCTTGAAAAAAATACAATTTTTTTACAAAGTCATTCATGTTTCAGTAGGAAAATTTATATAGAAAATAAATAAGAATCAAAATACTCCCAAATGTATAAGCAATGCAAGATTATGTGTTTTCAATATACAAAGCACCTGTCAACTTTATCCTTTCACATCTAAGTGCTATTTCAATGTATTTCTAATGTTTCTGGAAATAATAATATTTTATTTTCAGAATATTACAAATAGTCTATATTTTATAATCATTATTATACACTCATTTTTAATTATGAAAATAACATAACAGCAAATGACAAACTTTAATCCCACCAACATCTAATTCCTTAATGAACTTTCTACCACTCCATTGTATTACTCTGAGAATGACAGACTTCATGTTTGCTGTTGGACTATTTCACAGACACCCTTTTTCTGTGGAAATAGCTACCAAAGAATATAGACTTTTACATCTTCTTTCCTAATGAACCAAAGTAGTGATTCCATTATGCATTATTCATATATTGGAATCTCGCCATATCTCATAAAAGGCTATGGCATTTGGTAGAGCACACAAAGGAAGTTTCTGCTCTTACGGTTTTACAAGATTTTATTACCGAAAGTACACAATGCAAATGGTATTATGTCAAGAACATTCCTTGATCTGACTCTTGCAAAAGTGTTACATTTAATCTGTCTATATATGCTAAAACCATTACTTAAGTTTTAAAAACACCAATAATAAAATATAAAACTGAACATTTTCCTTTCAAATAGAAAATATTGACTCTAAATATTTAAGTTACAATACCTCAAAAATGTAATTTTTCATTTCTTATGCCATTTTTATTTGATTATATATGCTGCCAAATGGAGTATCATAATTAATACTTTGTTTTTCATGTTTAAAACTTTTGCAAAATGTCCAGAATTTAATAAAATATCTTTAATACTTAAAATTGTAATGTGTAGTAACCTGCCTTCATCCACTAGAGGACTTTAGAATTAGAATGGACACATTCATACCTTATCACTACACCAACTTTATATTTCCCCAGGTAGAAATAAAGTTGTGTGTATATCAGCAGACTTCTAAAAACCAGAGCTCAGGGAATAAAGTCAAGTTTGTAGCAATTTTAACAAGTAAAAATAATACCATTGGAAAATATTTTTTCTACTATGTCAAATGAATTGTTATGTAAAACTTTATATATATATATAAATCTATTAGATAATTTAGTTATGCTGAATCTTTCAATTTAAAAACATATAATGCAATGATGAATTTCTTGCTGAGTCTTGATGCTAGATTACAGAAATAGAAAAAAGAAAATTCAACATGATCAGACTCAATGGTGTTAACTGAAGTACATGACATCAGAGAGTTAGACAGTGTTTGGTTAAACTGATGAGGATGGGGACCAAGAAAGAGAATTCTTTCAGTGTAGGAACTGTGGGAAGTGAACATTTTAGGCACAGCATTACAGAAAGAAAGGAAGGAGACTGGGTCACATCTGACACAAATCAGGAGACAGTTAGGCTTGGTAAAGTAAGAGGTTACTCCAAGGAGACCCACAGCAACGATGAGTCATCTCTAGAAAATCACGTAGTTTCCCTAAAATCTTGTTCCAGATCACATTAAGTCTCCATTCTAGACAAATGAAAAATGAATATTAGCTGCATTATTGATGCCCCATCATTCACAGAGGCTGAGGTCAAGGTCTTGGCAGTGGCGAGTTTCAGTAGATTCTGGCATTTTCCTTTCAGAATATTGCATAAGAAAAGAAGCCTTTTGTACATGACAATTATTCTCCCACTCTAAAGACAAGGATTTTACATGCTGTTCGTGATGTAGAAGACCTCCCAGTATATAGATTCAATCCAAAGAAATTTATAATATTCAATGACCTACACCTTCAGCAAGGGAACGTTTCTGAGTCTCAGTACACTTCTTTTCTTCTCTTTTATATTCCTTTTCAATATTTTTATTACCCCCATTACTCTTAGTCATTGAATAGTGTTAGATTTCATATAGATAATTTATTTCAAGTACATTTCATATTTTGACCATATCCACCCATTTTGTATTCCTTCTCTGTGGTAACCCTCTCCAATTTTCCCTCCTAGTATCCTGCATTGCCCTACTTTCCCTACCAACTTCATGTAATGTATATGTATGTTAATAAATACTTGTCCATATCTATAAAGAATTCTAGGGGCCACAATGAGAGAAAGTATGTGATGTTTTGCCTATCTGTGTCTACTTATTTTGTTTAATATGATGATTTTTAGTTACACAGGTTTTAACTAATGACCTAATAGAATTCTGCTTTATAGAGGAAATAAACCCCATCATATTGATTTGGACCCATGTGAATACATACCCAGAAGTGCTATATTTGGGACAAGTGGGAATTCTACTTTTATTCTTTTGAGAAACCTCTGTACTTACATCTATAATGACTAGTCCAGTTTATATTCCCATCAAAAATGTATTTCCCACATCCTTGACAGGATTTTATGATTCCTGTGTGTGTGTGTGTGTGTGTGTGTGTGTGTGTGTGTGTGTGTGTGTGTGTGTGTGTGTGTGTGTGTGTGTGTGTGTGTAGGCCAGAGGTAGCCAGTCTTGTCTTCCTAGATCACTCTTCACTTTTGTTCTTTGACACAGGGATTTTTGCACAACAATTTAAGTAAGACATGATCTCCAGTGAGCACCGGGGTTTCTCTGTCTCTGCTACCCCAGGACTGGGGTTGCAGGAATGAATGCACCATGAACTCAGAACCTCAAGCTTTCATTGCACACACTATTCACTGAGAAGTCTCCTCGGCGCTGATGCTCCTTTTCTAAATGATAGTCTGATCATGTTGTGATGGAATCTTAATGTGTTTCTTTGCCTTTTCCTGATCACTTAGGTGTCAAAAAATTAGTTCCCTGTCTTTACTAGCCATTTTTACTTCAACCTTTGAGAGCTGTCTATTTCACTAGCTGAATTACTGAGTGGGTTGGGTTTATTTCATGGTTTTTGAAGCTTAGTTTACAGATTCTACATATTGCTTCTTTGTTGTCCATAGGGTCCATAGTTAGCAAAGATATACTGAGTTTTTCCAACACAGTAAGTACACTGTCTCCTCACCTGAGTGTTTCTTTTTCTATGCAGAATCTTTCTAAAGTTGATTCAGTCCCATTTATAAATTCTAGTTATTATTTTCTGAGATTTTGGAGTGTTT
>PVHP010016184.1:0-36294 GCA_004024765.1 Zapus hudsonius | reverse complement strand
TCCAGAGGTGTCTTTCCTGGAGAAGTCTCTGTATGAAGGTTATTGTCTCCATCTCCCCTCCCCCGCCCCTTTCCAGCCATACATGGGTGGGAACTCCATTCTGCCTAGAGCCTTTCAGACATAGTGATGGCACACACCTTTAATCCCAGCACTGGGGAGGCAGCAGTAGGAGAGTCTTAGGAGTTTCAGGCCAGCCTGAGACAACATAGTGAATTTTCCAGGTCAGCCTGGGCTAGGGTGAGAGAACCTACTTTAAAAAAATCCCTCATATTCATAATTCATAATCCACTCTTCTCAAAGTCATCTTTTTTTCAATTCTTTATTAATCTAGACAAAAACCCAGAAGTTGGGGTGCGCAGGCCTGGGATCTCCTGCCTCTTTATGGAATTTAATTCCTCCCTCAACCCAAAAATCTTGCATCCATTTCACTTGCCCTGCTTCTTATTTATTCTTTTATTATATTTTTCATATTTTTCTGATTTTTTATCTAGAAGAACTCATAGCATGTGGAAAGAAAATAAACAATGTTGGTTGATAATAGCATATTAGTCTAATGCATTCCAGAGGGTTAACATGCACTTGAGAACTCAAGGAGAGAAACCAGGGGAGAGGTAATGTTAACTCACACAGGAGCCAAATGAAAACTATATCCCAAAGCCAAGACGTTCCTTGTTGCACTGGAAACAGTATTGTGAACTTGGACTCTGCAACTTGCTGTTAGGCAGATATGAACTCTGATATCCACCTATGAAACAATGAAGGCAGTCAAGAACATGAATGGAGGTAAGAAAGTTAGACCAAAATGGTCCATATCGGTCTTGGCTGGCTTGGTCTTTCCACTGGTGAAAACTCTTCAATTCTGATTGCTAGACTTCTATGGTTATCACGTTTTCCTAATGTTTTATTGCTGCATCCATTTCTACCCCACTTCCAGGAACAACTCAATTCAGCCAGGATTTTCATGTACCATTGTGAGAAATAATAGTGTGATCCAATTTTCAGATTCCCTGGGCAGCAATGGACTTAGAATCATCACAAAATTATATATTTTAATGCATTTTTGTTGTGAAGATAAACAGGAAGTATATAGGCAAGGATATAGTATAATTATGAATTTTATAATATTGGGAGAAAACTTTTTCTGAGTTTGCCCATGAGATTAATCTCATCAATAGTGAAATTTTAATTTATACATGATTCTTGTACCTTTATCTGTGTTTGATAGTACAGACCATGCCTTTAAGGGATTTTGACAGAAACTGAATTGCTCATAGTATTTGGATCTAGCCTCATTTAATGCACTAATAAGCCATGTAATCCTGTGTAATTTATCTTCTGGGTTTCAGATATTTTATACATAAAGTAAGTCCATTAAAATGCATGTAACTTCTGCTTTCATTCCTAAAATGTTAAGGACTTTTACCCATTCATTTATTCATTCATTACTGGTTAATAGCAACTACAAAGGGTTTCTTGTCTTTTTCTTACTTGTTTTTATTTTTTTTCATGAATGAGGCATTTTCCTTGGCCCTTTTGAGACTTTGAAGAGATGGTGTTCACATTCTTAAGAAGACAGATCTTGTATACAAACAATTAAACAGAAACAAAAAGAAAGGAGAGAAAGCAGAGAGAAAGGAGAATAAAATGTTATGAAATGATATGCCAGACTCAATAAGCATGTCTCCTCAAAGACTTGATTTCAAGAATCACTTGTGAAATTCACCTATCACCTCAAAGCCTGCTCCAACCCATGGGTTTTAAAAAAGTTTTTATTATCTATGATTAGATACACTTAATAAGGGAATAATGTGTTGATGTCTCCAATTCCCCTATTTCCCTCTTCCCTGTCCCTGATCAGTTGGGTTTTGTCCTCAGTGGGCAGTCTGGATCATGGGGTAGGGGGTTGTGGATAGCCTAGGAGTCAACCTGGTTCCACCCCCTTTGTATGTTGTTACTGAGGGGGACGAGATGTCCCTGGACATTCTCCTGCACCATGGCTCTTACAATCTTTCTGTCCCCTCTTCCTCTCAGTTCCCTGAGTCATGGTGGGTGAGTATTAAGGCTGCATTATTGTTGAGACCTTAGGGGCCTCTGTACTTCTGCTTGAGGCTTTGTTTAAAATCATCGGTGTCCGTCTTACTGGCTCATCCTGTGTTGACTGATAGACTGTGGTTATGGGTTTCTTGCTTAACCCACCACTATCTGTGAGGTTCCATGTGGATCCTCCATGGTAGGTCTGGGTTGGCTCATCTCTTGCCAGGATGTCAGCTATCAGCCTGTAACTCAATGATAGGGTTGGAAGAACCACAGCTCTCTCAGAGCCTTCTGAAAAAATACAAGCAGAATCTCCATCCGAGAGTGAGATCAGTATAGGTTAACTGAGATACACATTTCTGAATTGGTTAATACTATCTTTTTTAAAATATATATTTAAAATATATATTAATTGTCCATAATGAGTTACATTATTTAGTGGGCAAACAATGAATTGTTATCCCCAATTCCCCAATGCCCGCCCCCATCCTCAGTCAGCTGGATATCCTCCTCTGTAGGTCGTATGGATCAGTCCTTGTGGCAGGGAACCTTGGATAGCCTAGTATTAGCCTGGTTTTCCTGGACCAAGTGTGTTGTTAATGAGGGGTGCCATGCCTCTGGATAGTCTCCCCCACCATGGCTCTCACAATCTTTCCACTCCCTCTTCTGCTCAGTTCCCTGAGTTGTGGTGGGTGAGTATTAAGGCTGCTTTAATGTTGTGCACTTAGGGGGCTTTGAGTCAAAGATTGTTAGTTTCTGTCACCCTGGCTAATCCTGTCTTGATTGAATGCCTGTGGCTGTGGGCCACTTGTTCATCCCGTCATTCTCTGCGGGGCTCCGTATGGATCCTGCATGGAATGACTGGTGGCTCATCTCTTGCGAGAATCTCTGCTATGGGCCTACAGTCATTTGGTAGGGTTAGATGGGCCACAACTCTTGCTGCATCCTGAAAAATACAAACACAATCTACATTGGTGAGGTCAGTATAGGTTAACAAATATACACAATTATGGATTATCAAGATTCTGTTTTCAGTAGCCTCCCCGTCAATCGGTCCCATAGTGCATCTTTTCTTGGGAGCACGGGATCTGGTGCATATCGCAATGATTCCCCAGTTCCAGTCACGGGCTTCCCCTCACTCAGTGGGATATTTGGCCAAATTTAAAAGCTATTGATTGTCTCCCCCAGGCCCAGGCTCCTCCATTGCACTAGTGCTCCTTTCTTGGTTCACTGTTCTCTCCCAGTAGTAGGTGTGATCAGCCTACTCATGGCCTTAGTCTGTGTTTCATGCCAGTGGTCTCTGTTTACTCCAGTGTCGTTGATCAGCTTCCCCTGGCAGCTTGTACAGTGCCTTCTAGTACTGCACTAACTACCATCTGGGGGATGGATACCATTCCAGACCATCGATCTGATGCTGATCGATGGCATTCTGTGGTTTCTTTAGCAACAGGGTTTTGCCTCAGGCCTAGAGAGGTCATTCAAGAGCTTGACAGAATTCTGTCCTGTTTTTGGAACCTCATGGGTCACTTTGGTCAACAGCTCAGTGAGGAAAGGAACTGGTGGCTGGGACCAGGGGTTGTCAGACCAATCAATTATTCACAGGATTAGACTCTCTCCCCTAATACTCATGGCCCCTCTTGCCAGTCGACGTCCACTACTTGCTCAATAGGTTAAAGTATGCTCCTGAGGATTTTGTTTGTGAACCTAATTTGGTTTAGACTCATGCTTAAGCCATTACCTTCTCCCATCCCTTACCCTTCATTCATAACCTCTCACTTCTTTCTACTAGTCTGCGTAGAGTTTACAGTTATCCTGGTTAAGGACCGCATACGAGGGAGAATATGCATCCTTCGATTGTCTGTTCTTTTGAGTGTTCATTTAGTAAGATCTGTTCGAAGTCAGACCATTTTTTCCTAAATTTCGATATTTCATTTTCCTTTCAGCTGAGTAAAATTCCATCATGTAAATATACCACAGTTTCTCTGTCCATTCCTCCATGGATGGACATTTGGGTTGATTCCAATTCTTGGCTATTATGAATTGAGCTGCTATAAATCTGGTTGTACAAAATTTTCTGCATTGAGATGCAGCATCTTGCGGGTAGATGCCTAGTAGAGGGATAGCTGGGTCCATTGGTAGTTCTATGTCCATTCTGTCTAGGAGTCTCCACACTGCTTTCCATAATGGTTGCACAAGTTTGCAATCCCACCAGCAGTGAATGAGGGTTCCTTTTTCCCGCATCCTCACCAGCAAGTATTATTGTTGGTTTTCTTTATTATCGCCATTCTGACCGGGGTAAGGTGGTATCTCATTGTGGTTTTGATTTGCATTTCCCTGATGCTTAGGGATGCTGAGCAATTTCTCAGGCGAGAAAAGGCCACAGGGGATTTGCTCAGGAAGTTGTTCCCTACTCCTATCTCATGTAGGGTTTCTCCTACTTTTTCTTCCAGGGAGTTTAAGGTTGTACGGTTAATATTGAGGTCTCTGATCCATTTGGTGTTGATCTTTGTGCATGGTGAAAGGAGTGGGTCTATTTTCATTTTTTTACAAGTGTTTATCCAATTTGTCCAGCACCATTTGTTGAAGATGCTATCTTTGGCCCAGCATACACTGTTGGCACCCTTGTCCAAGACTAAGAAGCTGAAGTTACTTGCATTAAAGGCTGGATCTTCAGTTCTATTCCACTGGTCAGATTATCTTGTTTTTTTTGCCAATACCATGCTGTTTTAGTTACTATGGCTTTGTAGTGTCTTTTAAATTCAGGTATGGTGATCAACCTCCTGTGTAATTTTTAATATTTTATTTTATTCATTTTCAAGCAGAGAGAGAGACAGAAACAGAGACAGAGACAGAGACAGACAGAGAGAGAGAGAGAGAGAGAGAGAGAGAGAGAGAGAGCCAGGTCCACCACTTTGTGGGTCTGGCTTATGTGGGTCCTGGGGAATTGAACCCGGGGCCTTAGGCACTGGAGTCAAGTGCCTTAACCACTGAGCAATCTCTCCAGCCCAATTTTTTTTTTGCTCAGAATAGTTTTAGCTATTCGAGGTCTCTTACCCTTCCAAATAAATTTTGAGATTATTTTTTCAATGTCTGTGAAGAAGGAGGTTGGGAATTTTATTGGCATTGCATTGAATCTGTAGATTGCTTTTGGCAGGATTGCCATTTTTACTATATTGATTCTCCCTAACCATGAGCATGGAATGTTTTTCCATCTTGTCATATCCTCCTCTATTTCCCTTTTGAGTGTTTCAATATTTTCCTTATATAAGTCTTTCACTACCTTGGTTAGTTATATTCCCAGGTATTTAATTTTATTTGAGGATATAGAGAATGGGAGTTTCTCTGATGTCTTTTTCTGAACGTAGAAAGGCTACTGATTTTTGTGTGTTAATTTTGTATCCTGCCACTATGCTAAAGGCATTGATCACCTTCAGGAGTTTACTAATACTGCTCTTTGGGTCTGATATATATAAGATCATGTCATCTGCAAAGAGGGATAGTTTGAGTTCTTCCTTTCAGATTTATATCCCTTTTATGCTATTCTCCTGTCTTATTGCTTGGGCTAGAACTTCAAGCACTATGTTAAAGAACAGTGGTGAGAGTGGGCATCCCTGTCTTGTTCCTGAGTTAAGCGGGAACTCCTTGAGTCATTCCCCATTGAGGATGATTTGTGCTTTAGAAGATCTGTATATTGACCCCTTTCTCTTTCTCAAACTGCTATGTTTCCTCATCCCTGAGAAGCTGCTATCACTTACTCTGATCTGTAAGTTGAATTTATTAAGGAAATATATTCTTACTTGTAATAGTCGACTTTCTTGGTGCTGCACTGAAAGAACCCAACCCAAAATGGCCTGTGGGGGAATGCACCTGGATCAAATCATGATAGTATTGTACCCATATCCAACTCAATTAACAGATATTCAAAGCCTACTCATCAGTCTGTCACTCACAGATAATTACATCATCTCAATTTCATTTAAAAGTAGGCAAATGGCCACATGTGTAGATCAAGTGGTCCCTCATTGTGCATATAACTCCACCTGTATTACTTTCTCTTCATTTTCCATTATAATGAATTAAAATTTGGCCATCTATCCAAAACCAGTGCCTCCAATTGGACTCTGTATCTTCATCATCTTTGGGGGTTTCAAAGTCACACACTGACTCTATTGTTCTCTCTCCCCCATTTCCCTTAGTATTAATTGTTCTTTGATACATGATCATATCCTTAGTTAGAAAGGCATTTGGCCAGTATTGTCAGTCTTATAAGATCTCGTTTTTGAATCAGTACGTGTTGTGGGAAACTTTTCCCCAGGGAGATGTGAACCTATCTTCTCCCTCAGATAGGACATAGACACAGAACAAGGGACAGTTACACCAAAACCAGTTTTGATGAACTAATGAGTTTATTGGAGTTACTTACAGAGCAGGGTGAGGGGTTGCCTACAGAAGAGTGGAGGACTCTAGGCCAGCTGTGTCACCAAAACGTCCCTCCCCTTCCTGGATGGCAACCTCATGGAAAGGGACATCATGGATTCATTCCACTTAAGGTCACCAACCTTAAGCACAATGAGACAATTAGCTTGGAAAATGTGAATCTAGTTTGTGAAAGATTTTAGTGAAATGCTGGTACATTTTTTTCTTTATTCTCAAATATTGCAGTGCAAAATGGCATTTTTCCCCACGTGAATTGTGACATAATTCAATTATGGCATCACAAAGTGAATTTGTGTATTCACAAGAAATGGCAGTGTGAGGACACTAGAGACCAGTTAGGAGGCTTCAGCCAGGGTCTGAGAGAGAGTGAAAGATGATTGAAGGGAGATGGGATGGAGAGAAAAGAGGGTCACTTCCCTCTCCCTCAAAGGCTGCATTGCAGTTGGGCAATGTTCCCATGGAAGTTTAACACATTAGCTCATATAATGTTGGTTCTTGATCTACCAACCAGTGAATCTGTATTTGTCAGGACCCTCCAGAACCCATGGAATTACATACATTAAATTATATTAAACTATAATAGGACTTGGATCACATTGCTTATAAAATCAGCAGCTGGATAGTTCCACGATCAATGCCACGTAGAGTCTGCACACCTGGGAAACACTGAGAAAGAAGGACCAATAATGGAGGTCCAGTTCAAGGCCAAAGCTCCACACCTTACCACACCACTGCTGCATGTCCACTCTTACAGGCTAAAAACCTGGATCCAGGGGACAGCACCACATACTTGACTTGGGGAGGAAACTGAGACAGAATGTCCATGGCCCCTCTACTTGTCCACCCTTCTATTAGTGGGACAACACCCAGCACCCCCATTTTCCTGGGTATAATTGGTGCTTAGGAAAATGATGGAAAATGATGCCCACTCTACACAGTCTAGCAGAAGAAGAGGTAAGACATGTCAACTTAGACCAGTATTGGGTCCAAGCACAGGGAAGATCGAAAGAGTTCTTGAAGTGATCAGTCAGGTAAAACCTCTACTTACCATATCAGAATGCATGATGGGGCATATGCTTAAAATGATGAGATACATTGGCTGTTTGTGTGTAGATATCCAAAATTATGCAACAGTTCACATGTCAATTAGTGTAAGGGTCCACCCCATTCACAGCCCTGGTGATCAGCTCCTTCTCTGTCTAAACTCATTAATGAACCCCAGGAAAGAACTTGAGTCACATGAGACAGATGTTTGCTGGAGTCTGATCCCTCCATATGGAATGCATTCTATGATCACATTTGCAACCCTCTACTACTTTGTATATTTTGCTGTTCATCATTTGAGTCCCCCCAGAAATGGGGCATTGCAGATTGTGTCACAGAATACGTCAAGACCCTCTTTGGGTAACAAAAGTAGCAGTGAAATCAAGCTCTCCCTTCTTCTCAGCCTCCTTCTTCCTCAGTCTCCTATATGGTACCATCAACAATTCAGGGTGGGGGTCTTCCCCATTCAGTGTGCTGACCCACAACTGAGTCTTCTCTGGAAACATCCATTCCCCACACACACCACACCACACACACACACTGGAACACAAGCATGCTTTCTCATTTCCCAAGAAGAGTGGAGTTGGCCAAGTGCCACCCAAGTGCCTATAAAATCAAGAACTATCCTTACCCACCTGGAGTAACAGAGAAGAGGAATGGATGGTTCCATGACCCCAGCTTCTATAACAGGGAAATGTTTTAGGGATGGGTTAAATTGTTCCCACAGGTGTTTATGATGGCTGCTTATTCTCCAACTAGGAATAACAAGATGAAAAACCCTCCAATTTCTGCTTGTCAGGTGTTAAAAGGGCATTTACGATATTAACCAAGTGCATGAGTTCACTCATACTCTTACTATCTGAAGATGTGCAAAAGCTGTACTTCATAGACTATTAATGAGAGAAAAGGGGGTACCTGAGGAGAAGGCATAACTGTATTTCAGGTAGAATTATATGATACAATAATGTGCTAGAGATTAATGAAATATATTAAATAGCAAGAACTCCTCTCCCTGAGCAAGCTGGAAAATGACATCCACTCTCAAAGCACAAGGAAGGTGCTAGGGAATTGGAAACAGCTCAAGACTGGAGCACTCACTGAAGAATACCAGCTGTATACATTCTGACTGTGACTTTTTTTTCTGATCATTTTAAATCGTTATTCAATCCAAAGACAGGAGTAAACAGCTTTAAAGGGTTTCTGAAGTAAGGATATATATAAGATGTCTGCATTTCAGAAGTTGGCAAATATTAATCCCCACCCTAAAAAAGCCTTTGGCAAAAGAGCAACTTAGCATATAGACAGTTTTCCAGTAACCTGTCACTTAGCTGAGAACAGGTTGGGGGTAAAAATACTGCAGCCAATGAAACCTTCCTCAGACCTAAAACTTCTACTCTATTAATTCTTTTCTTTGGCAAACACAGAAATGAAAGGCTGAGGGGAAAAAAATAAAAGCTGAAAAGACAGTGAGGTGTGAGAAACAAAAGGGAATGCTTCTTTTTGTCCAGGCTTTGCCACAGCCTCCCTCATTTCCTGGGCATTGTTATCCAAGAAGCCAGGTGGAGTGCTACCACAAATACAAGATTATCTGGAACAATAAGTGGTCCAGCAATGGAGTGAATCTCTGTGAGATGGATCAATGGTGTGATTGCGATGCTCAGATTGAGAAGTGGCCAAATCAAATGGGGATTTCTGTTTGTTTTGTTTTTTAGGGTTCGAGGCTCTGTTTTTAAAATTGCACTTCGTCTTGCTTCTTAAAGGTGTTCATGCAAGTAAAAGACTGCATGTTCCACACTGGGTTAAATACCACCCTGGGTGCAATAAAGTCAAGTCAGTGATAATTTGTAGCCTGGCATTTTTAGATACAAAGGCTCAGTTTTTGATAGACTGGATTGTGCAGCAGTGATTAAGTATCAAATAGGAACTGATTTTTTTTTAAGATTCTTTGCCAGCATATTTAGAATTGTACAATATTTTTAATTTTCTCTCTTAGACTAACCCTGATACAAACCAAGCTGATATTATGATTTCACCCTCCAATTAACTATTACCATAATCCCATCCAGCAGTGAAGATACCCAAGTGGAATCCACACCACAACTCAATGTGTCTTCTGTCTTTCTGACCCTACAGCTCATTCCCTTCTCCACTTACGCTGGGTTGTATCGCGATCAGTCAAGAAACTTGACCCATAATCATCTGATTACATTTGTAGAATTTAAACAAGAAGCATTTAGAATCTGCCTTAGAAGAATCCATGACTTTTTGTAGCTCTTCCCACAAGAGAAAACCGTCTTTGGGTGGTAATAAGCAAGTCACATCAGGGGACACAGGAACACAATGCAAAGATTTGTACAGAAAAGGTTGCTAGCTTTGAAATAGGAATAGAAGGTCTCTAGAAAGATCTGCATGCTGGACATTTCTCCGGAAGAGTCGTTTAAAACCCAAGCCTCCAGTCTTAGAGGCAACAGGGATGGTTTTGGAGCTCAAATCTCTTCCACTACCTAATGTTTGCATGTCTTCAAGGAAGAGCTTTAGCTGTGGCTCTCAGTAATCTAATTAAACCTCACAGCAGCCATTCCTATAATAACAGAGCATGTCAAACACAAAGTTTAGTCCATGTTTTTTTGTTTTTCTCTCTGAACAATTAACTAGAGCAGTGGTTTTGCAATGTGATCTCCTAAACAGCATCTGCATCAACTGGAACCTGCGAGACCCTGCTGCCTTCAGAACGGGTTCCCCGTGGAGAGTCAAAGACTCTAAGAGTGGATCAAGCCTTTCTCTATGTTGACAAAATGTCCCCATGATTCTTAGTCATTCTCAAGCATGACAACGACTGGTCACAGAGCAACTCCAGGAACTCCTGATCTGCACTTTCTCATTTGGAAATCCCCAGGTGGGTTTTCTATTTCCTGTGTTCTGTAGGCTTTGATGCTCCATTTGAAAAACTGCCCTCACCAGCATATGAAAGTTCCCTTAATAATCAAATAGGGACACGTCTCTATCTTCCAGATGGCATCCAACACCATTTTTTCCAGTGTTAAATTAAAACATTATGATCATCACCTACTAAGTCACCATAATCACCTGTAATATCTGATGGTACCAATTCAATCAACTGTCTGGGCTTGGAAGTTCGCATACTGGAAGCCACAAAGCACCATGAAACTGAATCAATGCATAGCACCATGTAACAAGAACATGCATATATTTGTTTTTGGAAATATCCAAAGTTCTCATGGACCATGTCCATATTCAAGAACCAAATAATGGAGTTACAAAAACAAAATCACAAAGATAATCTAAAGTTTATGATGTTGTGTTGGATTGCATTCATAGTTATTCTGGGCTTAATGTAACCCTCTCCAGGCTCTGAGTTGGATACCTTTGGATTACAGCAAGATTCAAGTGGTATGTTGATAAATAAACATGGAGAATGAGGCAAGATGCATTAGAGAGAACTGGCAATAAGGCCAGTCAAGTGCCCTTAACAGATTGCTAGATTCCAAGAGTGGGCTCAGTGGGTGGGTATCCATAATTCCACTAATGAGAAATATAATCATGCATTCTAGGCTTTCAATAAATATTTGCTACAAAATGAATATATATCTAGATCAGAAAGTTTGGAGCAAAGTATGTTGTCAGGATGGAAAATATCACTACAAAAGACCTCACAAATCATATAAAAATCCAGTGACTAAGGAAGGCATGGTGGCACACACCTTTAATCCCAACACTTGTCAGGCCAGCCTGAGACTACATAGTGAATTCCAGGTCAGCCTGGGCCAGAGCAAGACCCTACTTAAAAAAAAAAAAAAAAAAAAAAAAAAACCTCCAGTGACTACATGAGACTATTTAAAAAAATAAAGCAATTACCTGACATCCGCCTGATGGAGCATTAAGAGCTGACTTAGAAGTATAGTAGTTGAGGGCTGGAGAGAAGGGTCACTGGTTAAGGGGTGCTTTCTGCTGAGCCTAATGACCTGAGTTCGAATCCTCAGTTCCCATATAAAGCCAGATGTACAAAGCAGCAGATGCATCTGTAGTCCATTTGCAGTGGCTGGAGGCCTATTCTCTGTTTTTCTCTTGTTTATCTATAATCTACTTGCAAAAGTAAGTAAGTAAATAAATAAATAGTTTAAAAAGAAGTGTATTAGTTAACATTGTGGTTTTGGAAGTTATATACAGTCAAAAAATTAATTTTCTGATATTTTAATTTTGAGATACTCTAATGGGGCTGTAGGAATATGTTGGCAGTGGAATCCTGAATTTAGAGGAAGTTTTAGAATTGCTTCTCATCATAATATTCATGGCTGAAATTATAAGGTTAGATATTACATGGCCAATTGAAAATAATCCACCTGTGACTTTCTTAAAAGTCATTTCTCCTCCTCATAACCAAGGATTTTTACAGAATTATATTTTCTTTTTTTAAAAAATATTTACTTATTTTCAAGTAGATGGAGACAGAGAGAAGAGAAACAGATAGATACAATGAGTGTACCAGGGCCTCTAGCTACTGCAAATGAACTTCAGATACATACACCACTCTGTGCATTTGACCTTACATGGGCACTGTGGAATCAAACCAGAGTCCATAGGCTTTGCTGGCCAGTCATCTCTCTACACAGAATTATATTTTCTTTGCCTAACAATTAAAATTATGATTTATTACAATGGTTGAAGACCCAAGACCTAATCATTATGGGCTTGGTCAAACATAGAAGCCAGAACAAAGAAGAGAAGGATGGAGAGGGAATAGAAATTTAGAATGATTAGAACTGTCAACCAACTAGGTAAGAATGAAGGCGATGGACATGGATGGAGAGGGGAGATGCTAGAGGCAGAGAAGAGCAAACATGGCTACAGGAAATGGTGACCAGAGAGTCATTACATATCTCTGAGACAACAGCAATAGTGTGGTGGGGAAGAACGGGCTTCAGGTGCAGTGGGGCACGCTGTGGGATGTTGGGGGCCACATTGTCCACTTTGCTTGCCTTGTCACGTATGGTGCTTTCAAAAAGCTAGAAGCTCGCTGCACTGAATTCTAGATATATGCCCTAGCAAGTCTTTCTTTATAATTAAAATACATGAAACACACCAAACTCTGGCCATGGTGAGCATTTATTACTTGGCTGTTAATTTGTTAAACTGTCTGTGTCTAGGGGGAAGTTTGTTTAATGGAATCCTGTTGTCAACTGAGATCAGGAGGAATGACATTCTCCCTTGGGTCCCCAAGCAAGGGCCAAGCTCACGGTTCCAATCTAGTCATCCTTAGGAAGTGGCCTTCTCACCAAGACTTTGATATCAACCAGGAATCACCTGAGAACCTGATGGAGACATTGTGAGTAGGCGGGTGGGTCCTATCCTGCCACCGTTTTGCAGTGAGTTTTGATTGATTATCTTCAACCTTCTACTGAGTGTCTCATCCACTCAGCTCTACCTCACGTGCCCCTGAGGACCACTGAGCCATTTCAGGTGCTCACTGACACACATGCTTCATGTTTGCAGCTGGATGTGAGTAATTTTCTTAAGGAGAAGCGGTGTTGTTCTATGTGTTGTCTTGACAACTCTGATCAATCACACAAGTAAGGGGGAAAATGGTCCCAAGATTTCTGATGGATTTGGAATAAATTCTGTCACATTAACTCTGCCGAGTCCTATGCGGAGTTATGTGTTATTTGTGTTCCACATTATCACAGCTGGTTCCATAGTTAAAAGACCTACAATGTGGTGAAGCGACTTTCTTTTTTAAAAAAATATTTTATTTATTCATTTTCAAGCAGAGAGAGAGAGAGAGAGAGAGAGAGAGAGAGAGAGAGAGAACACCGAGGCCACCACCTTGTGGGTACTGGACAATTGAACCCAGGGCCTTAGGCACTGGAGGCAAGTGCCTTAACCGCTGAGCCATCTCTCCAGCCCTCTACTTTCTTTTTAGAGCTTGCTTATATTGTTGTTGAGACTGTTCTGTTGCTGTGTTGTTATTGCTGTCATGGTAGCCCATCATATGGAGTATAGCCCTCAAGTTCCTGTTGTGGTTTACCTCTCAAACCTTCCTCCTCTCCACTGTCCAAATGGTTCATGTAAACTGAATGAGCCAATGCTCTGTCTAGGAAGGTGGTTCTCTCTACTCGTTTACAACAGCTTCAGTGCAAGTTATTGAGACTTCCACTCTGGTAGGATTGGGTTTGTAACGACTGCCAAGAATCTGAGCGTTCAGACATGCTGCTCATATAAAGACATCAGTGACTCCATCATTGATTGTTATTTTTAATCATTTGCTTTGTCTTCTCTTTTATATCTTTAAGAAGTGAAAAAAATACATTTGTATTTTTTACTATTAGTCTAAGCGATAAGGAGTTGAATCATCCCAGATAAATATTGGCCAATTAGCTAGAAAAAAATATGAAAAAGAGGAAATGGCAAGATATATAGTATTCCAGGTAAACATAGGCACAGGTAGACACATGTAAGTGTCTTAGTAGCAGTTCGGTAAATGCTATGGAGAGAGCATATAAAGAGAAGAATCTGTTCCTATTTATGCATCCGTTTTCTTTTACAAAAGAACCTTTAATAATTAATCCAATGCCATAGACATCATTGCTGCATTTGTAATAGTTTTGTGCCTTTTTAGTTTTACAGAACTCAATCAGCTTTTCACCTTTTTTTCCCCCCTTGAAATCCTTTCCTTTTCCCATTAGTCAATGAATAATCGTTGCTTTCCTGGCATCCCCATTTTGTCATCTTATTATGCATTCCTCAGCATTGTGAAAAATGAAAAGTGGAAAAAAATCACATATTTTTCAGCTGACTTAACACTGTGTAAAGTGCTGAAATTATTAATTGAACATCTTGATTATAAATTAGGTGGAAATAATGTTGAAGAAGCAGCCCTGAGTCATACAGTATTATTATTAGGGTTACACACTAAGTGATTCAAATTTCTTTCTGCTAATGGTAAATACAGTTCATAGCAATCACTATGGACTCAGGTTTGGGCTGAATATCAACCAAATTAAGAAAGTAGGCACCTCTACCAATGCAAGGTGACATCCTCAAACTCTGTGACTGCCATGTCTTTCTTCACCTATTTGAGGACAAAACTTAGCAGAAACTTAGAACTGGCGTTCAAGTCTTTCTAGAAACAAGCATTCCAAAAGCACAATATTCTGATAACCTTAGTGAAATTCACCCAAATAATGCAAAATGAAGTTTTGTGAATGTTCACTTTTAAATAATTCCATGAAAACTGTATTCATGTATGGGCCAATTAAAGCATCTTTTACATGTTAGCAATTGTTGAAGTTGCTAAAATGATAAAAACACTTCAGCTTCAGGTTAAAATTTACCAGCCAACCAACATTTAATGCTTAAGAGTAAAGCCACTTTTATCGATTCTTTGAAGGAAGCCTGGAAATAGCTTTATCTAGCAATGCTTTGCATACTGAGATAAAATTGGTTGAGGTAGCAAATCTCAACATTTCTGTAGCTTACAGAGTAAGTGTTTGTTTACCCAGATTTTCCTTTAATCATCCTGGTAGCTCACTTTAACTATCAATCTGACTAGGATAACATAATATTTAGTCATTCAATAAAACACCAGCAAAGCATTGTTTTGGAGGTAATTGGTAGATGTGGTTAACACCTATAATAAGTTGCCTAAGTATAAGCTTGCTTGTACATCATGTGGTGAACTTCTCTTGGCCATGCGAAGTCCATATGAGCAAAACAGATTTCTCTGAGAAAGAAGAGAAAGTTTGCTTCGAGCCTGCAGCACCTGCTCCTTTCTCAGCTTCCATCCTGCCAGCTTGTGCTACAAATTTTGGACATGAAATCCCCACAAGAACCAGAGCTAATTCTTCAAATTCATCCTGCATCTTTTAATGTTTTGCTCTGTGTGTTTATGCAAACATGTATGCATACTTATATACACAATATATGAACATATATGTATGCACATGTATATGTCTCTATAACTTTAGGACACAATCCCCTCAGCAAATCGACATGACATATGGGTGCCAAGTGTTCATTAAACATGGATGAGAAAACAATAGCAAAGTTGGAGACACTGACCTGGACCTTGGAATCAGTAAAGATACAGAGAAATATGTCTACAGAGGTACAGTGTATTAATTCAAGATATTGGTTTTTACTTTATGGGCAATGAAGAGTTAACATGAAGCCTTGCAGGATGATTGATGCAGTCAGTGTGGAATATCAGCCCATCATTTTGCTTTACTTTGTTTGTAGCAGAGGACAGAGAAAAGGAACGAGACAGATTAAAGAGTATTAGAAAAGCGGTACAGAAAGGCAGGGCTGTATGTACTGGGGTAGAAAGAAAAGAGATGTGATTTCCTGACAGAAACATGGATAGAATTTAGGGTTTCATTGCATAGGGGATAAGGCAAAGGAAATATACAATTACATTGCCTTGCTTCAGAGTTGTGATGGCAGGAGAATGCTGTAGTGTCTATGGGAATACAAGCACTTCCCTTATTCCCTGGGGTCCACAAACATTGACACAGTCGTGATCCTGCCCTCGCCTGAGGCACAGGCATGGCTCGGGGGCCAGGAAAAGGAGTGACATCACAGCAATGCCCAGTTTCCCTTGCTATCTTCAGACCTCCTGTATTATTATCCCTTACCTCATCACTCCAGAAAGACATTTAATGTTCATTAAGGAGATATAAATAGTTGCTCCTTTATCAACCCAGCAACTGGGTCAATTTCACACTGAGTCATTAAATGTCTTAAGAACTGGTAATCTATCCTGTTTTAATGACAACTTTAAAATGGTATTTCAGAGCCAAAAGATTTATATCCCATTAAGAGATGATTGTAATATGCTAATAGAAGATTTGACTCACCATTGAGTGTTACGTTTTGTGGAAGAAGTCTAGGAAGGGTAAATACTTTTCAATATATAACACATAGACCATTTTGATATGCATTTTAAAGTTAACATTCATATAATTTCTGTCTTGGAAGATGCATAGTAAACAACATGTGTTAACTTTGTTGATATTTAAATTACACATTTTAACCCCAAAAGGTCTATATATTGGGATCCAAAATCAATGCCAAAAATTAACAAAAACCAAACACTAGGTCTGCTACTAAATTATAAATATATTAAACATCAATGAAGACAAAGTTCACTGAATTATTAAGAGTTTATATATATCACAGAACCAGTTATCATATAATCCCTTTTCCTCATTAATATTACAGTGAGCAAATGGGTATGTCCAGTGCTCTCTGTTTTCATCTTGGATTAGTTTTATACTGCTAATGGCCATGAGGTTAACATTCAGATATGGCAGTCCTTATATTAGTCTAGTGTTGAGTTCCCCCAAATCATATAATATCTAGAAAATAATTGGTTTCCTATGTGTTATGTTATCCACTTTAAACTGATTTTGACATTACTGATTTTTAAAAAATTCTGTAACTTTTTCTTTATTTTATTCTAAATTTCATCATTATTAAGATTCATTTGGAAGATTTAGAATAAGTATGATTTTTTCACTGAAAGAAGATGAGAGAGAGAGAGAGAGAGAGAGAGAGAGAGAGAGAGAGAGAGAGAGAGATCCCAGCACTTAGGATGCAGAGATAGGAGGATCTCCATGAGTTTGAGGCCACCCTGAGACTACATAGTGAATTCCAGGTCAGCTTGGGCTAGAGCAAGATCCTACCTGGAAAAACCAAAATAAATAAGTAAATAAATAACTAAATAAATAAAAGATATTTCAGCCCATAGCAGTTGATCTATGATATCCAAAGTCATCTACTTTTGTGACCATAATTACCTCACTCATTGAAATCACTCCCTACTGTACATATAACCCAAAAAGACAAGACAAAATTTTATTGTCTTTCATTTCTTTTATTATCATGCTTCTTAAAAGTCCGAGAACTGAACCCTGTGGTCCAGTGGCCTGACTCCCAGAAGGTGGAGTCATTTACCCTGGTGGCTCTCATTCATTTTACCAGCCATCAGTACACAATGGAACCATGAGCCACTGAACAAGCCTTCAATTTTTTTTATCCTATGAGATTTCAGTGAGAACTAAGTTTGACAAAATGTGTTAGGTTGTAGAAATATATTTGCAATTCCATATTTATAAGTTGAAGAGGCAAGATTTACAATTCATAAGTAACCAGCAGGAAGATCTGTGTCACTGATTCAACCTGCAGCTTCCTCAGTTTTAATAGTTTACTGTTTATATGCATTGTATAGTTTAGCATGTATCAAGTCAATTATCTCTTAGATTGATTATGCCACCTAAAAATATAATGCCATTTATAGTAAAACATTTTTTCTATGTGTTATGCTAATTATTCTTAAGCAACACATCAAGAAAATTGCTGCTATTTTTTCATATAAAGACATTGGGTCAGGGAACAAAATTAATGTTTTAGTCCCTAACAGTCTTATAACTGCAGTCTGTTTAATTGTAAATGTTTTTCTTACTTGTTTTTTTTCCAATTTATTATCAAAACCTAGAACATACCTTTCTGTAAACTTACCTAGGAAAGCGATTTATATGTGTGCAATTTTCTGATCTAGTAATCAACTGACCTGATGGATCAGAACTCACTAGGGTCACTGGTGTTTGAGTCTACCTGGAAATATACTTAACAAGAGAAGAGAAAAGGTGACATTCAGGGTCAAAAATGAATCTCAAACTCATGTCTATTTTCTATTCATGGCTAGAAAAAAAACATAGAATCATGAAACTGCTAGACAGGAAACTATGAAAGATAAAATCTATTTTTATGCAGAAATGCAGGCAAAACTTTGTGTCACTGAAGAACAATGATACAGCTTTTGAGTGATAGTTAAAATTAAGAGTGCAAAACGGGTTGAAGATGTGCCGGTCAAACTCTTATAATATTTTGTATTTACTCATCCTCAAATTTAATAGCCATTGGTATCAAATATTATTAGAAAACAGAAGAAAATGGACAAAAGAACAGACAGTTTGTTAGGGAGGAAAACCAAACGGTCAATGAACATCAAAAGATCAGCCTTACTAGACTTTGGGAAAGAAAACAAAGAGACTTCCTATGCCAATAATGCCTGTAAGAAAGCCAGGAATGTAAGTTCAAAGCACCAAATATCAGTGAGAATGAGAATCAGCTCAAGGCTCTCAACCCTCACTACTGGATATACAGATTGCTGTAACTTCATGGAAGCTCCCCAGGAACATGACCTTATTCAAACTTTGCATGTCTTGAATTTTATTCCATATTCTGCATACAAATATGAATCAGCATGCATGATCAGCAAATAGAGAACTGAAAGAGATACTATCTTTAATCAACAATAACAAATAGGCATCACTAATAGAATGGATAAGGGAAGCTATAATTAGAAAACAAGATGCTATGTTTAATTATGCCAGAGATCTCCAAGCAATGTGTACAATGATTTTTTTTACAAACAAAATGTTAAGAAGATTAAACTGGATACCCAAAGATGATACAATGTATGAGTCCATTTACAGAATGATCAAAAAATAACCAAACCCATAGATTCTTAAGAGCTTAACAGTAAAGCAGACTTAAAACTCGCCCACCATGGCTCAGGGAATTTTGAGGAAGAGGGGGGCAGAAAGATTGTAAAAGCCATGGTGGAAGGAATATCCAGAGGTATTGCCTCCCTCAAAAAAATAATAAATAAATAAAAACAGGCTGCTGCTTGCACAATTCAAAGTCCTCCATCCCATGGACCATTACAGCAATCCCATTGAGTAGGGTCCTCAGTGGATTGGGGACAGGGAGGAGGGAAATGGGGGTACCAACACAAGACTTGTTCATACAGTGTTTCTACTTACTAACAATAAATAAATAAATACATAAATAGATAGATAGATAAATAAATTTAAAAACTATGGAACATTTCTAAAAAAATCAAATCTAAGGAATATTAAGAGGTCATAATAGTTTCTCTTGAAAGGAACTAAATATATGGGAAGAACAAGATGGGAACTCATAGGTATTGATCACATTATGGGTTTTTTGTTTGTTTGATTTAGGTATTGGTTGTATGAGAAAGCAGAACATTCATCCAACTGGATATAGCTGTTACTTTTCATATATGCATTTGCATAAAAACATGTAGTAATTTCTACCCAAGTATCCATGTGAAGTGTGTGGATTTTTCCAAGTGTTCAATATTATGCATTATTGCCATGTACCTCTCCAGCATCAACACAAAGGCACTGTAATTCACGTGTTACAAGAACTGTGGCTAAATCAGTGATTACGGCAGAAAGAACCTTTCAACTTCTAGCAAAAGGTAACAAATATTCTGTTCAGGGCATATTTATTTCTTAAATGTTGAAATTTAAAGGTAATCAATTTGTTCCAGATATGCACTCAATCAACTGCCTTCCTCTTGTGAGTTACCTCTCCACTCTTCATCCCCCTTTTCCTGGTTTTCATAGAAAACGTTTTCCTAGAAGAAAAGGTTTTCATAGAACACAACTTTAGCAAGATGGGTCATTGTGTAAAATGACAAGGTTAGGTTTTTGGATAAGAAAATTGAATGTTATTTCATCAAATTAAAATAATCTAGGTTGTGAAGAACTCAATTTGGAGGAAGAAATGGCAATACTTAAAACAAAGATAACTAGGTATTATATGCTCTCTGATGGAATGACAGGTTCCCACTTACCACGATCATTGTAAAAAAAAAAGATTAAACCTTATTCTGATTAAGCCTCTTGACTGAAATTGGTCAATTTTAAGAAATAAAGAAGTCAGAGAAAAATAAGAAATCATATTGTGTCAAATGTGACAAGAAAAATTTAGACTGTGGGACAACCTACCAGTCAATATTTTTTGTAGTCAAGAACTAATATAAATATAACAGAATACAATTAATAACTTTGCTCATAAAAAGTCAAAATAAATAATTTTCTATAAGGGGAAAACACAAAGGACTAACATTTAGATTAGATGAGAAGAAAGAACATATCAATAATCAAAACAAATAGACCTTTCTTGAAATGTGATTGAGCATAACATAATGGAAAGGTGTATTTAGAGGAAAGTCTGTGTTTTTTTTTTCTTTAAGATGCAGGGCACATAGTCATGTGATGTTTTTATTATTTTTTGTTTCTTTACTTTGTAGACATACTTACTGAAATATTTACAGGTAGAAATATGTGTGAGATTCACCCTCTACGATGACTGTGATGAGCGGAAGGACGGAGATTAATGTGGATCAATGAGGATAAGATTGGTGGTGATGAAAGCTTCATATGTGTTTCTGGTGCTGACTTTTATATGGTCATCTGGAGTCTTTGTTCGAAACTTTCCATCATAGATTTGAGAAATGATCAATGAATTAAAGCCCAGAGGTGAGTCCTTGTGTGCATTTGAACTTGTAGTGAGAGAGTTGTGTGCAGAGACTGTGACAGTGGTAAAACCATGCAGAGGGAAATAGGAGAACTTGCTTGGGATCACCACATTTTCAGAAGGATTATGCATACAAGCCAAGGGGTGAAGCAAGGGCTCAGACAATGCACTTGTTTGCAAAAGCCAAGAACAAAAGCACACGTGCCTTGCTTTATGCCTTGTGATTAGCCACATATCAAGTTGTTGGAGAGGCACTTTAATTTGATACCTTCTGTGTTTGGGTGGATACTTCTTATGGAGTTAAAACCCCAGCTTTTAGAAAACTCAGCATCAGCCATGGAGTCCTTTTGACCCTGTGGGCAAAGGTGAGAGGAGAGAGTCAGGCTGAGAAATGAAGACAAGAGGGGAAACTTGGAGGAAGGGGAGGAAAATGTCAAAGAAAACGTTTTTTCCTAATGAGCTGGATTTTCCTCCTGGTACCCAGGAAGTCATGCCCTTCTTGGTCTCTGAGGGGCCCAGGGGTGCGCTGCCTGCTGCCCTCTGCTAGAACCCCATCATCAGTGTAATGCAAGGGCCTGCTCACTTTTGGAAGCAATAGCCAAACTGAGAGCCTTCCAGATCTGCAGCCCCGAAGAATAAAACCAAAACCAAAAACAAAAAAAAGATCTGGACTCCCAGATCCCACCCGTCTGCACAGCAATGCTCTGGAGAGAGAAGCTGGCTTTGCTGCTAACTTTCCCTCAGAGTTTGAGTCAATTTGTAAAGGGAAGAGTTGGAGTTGGTGATCTCAGATTTTTTTTCTAAAATTTTTATATTTACTCATTTGCAAAAAAGAATGAAAGAGAGAGAGAGAGAGAGAGAGAGAGAGAGAGAGAGAGAGAGAGAGAGAGAGAGAGAGAGAGAGGAGAATCTGTGCGCCAGGTCCTCCAGCTGCTGCAAACTAACTCCAGATGCATGTGCCTTTTTTATGCATCTGGCTTTATGTGGGTACTGGGGAATCCAACTTGTGTTTTTAGGTTTTGCAGGCAAGTGCCTTGACCACTTAGCCATCTCTGCAGCCCATAATCTCAGATTTGTAACATGCCAGTTTTTCAGTGTGTATCCTGTGATTACCTCTGAAAAGTGTGGGGCCAGCATCTCCATTGTTCCTCCTTGAAGAATGAGTGAGAGCAGCAATGAATGGGGGGGGGCGTAACCCTCAGGATATATATCTAAATTGCATGGGGTTCTTTTTGGATCTCTTCTGGCTCTGCTTGCTTGCATATTGATTGGCTCTGTGCAATTTGGTTTTCTGTACTATCTTGTTAGATGTTACAGAAAGATCAAGGGGAGTGTCTGAACAGAGGACTGAAAACTTCCTATTTTGTAGTACCTTTGGTTTCTACTTGATCTTGCTCAAGGATGTGTGCTTCCTGAGAAATCCATCCTCAGAACATAAAGCACCTTGCAAAGTAGTCACAGGATTCCCTCTGTAACGTAACCCTGACTCCCTGGTTCCTACAGGAGGATTTATATTCACTTGTGACTCCTTCTACTTTTAATTCCTGAAAATAAAAAAAATAAAATAAAATAAACCACATTTCATTAAGCAGTTATTAAGTGCATCTCAAAACTTAAAATACCAAAACTATTTAATCAAATCCAACTATCCAATCTAAGCTTGTTTACGCATGATTTTTTTTTTTTTGGCAAGAAGATGCCCTGTTCCCTTGAGACTTCCTGGTTCAAAATTCCTAAGACCCACAAGGACTCCTGAGTGATACCTATAAGAGAGAATTAGTGCATCCAAAAAGGAAGTTCACACCTTGACTGTGGTTTTCTGGCTGGTATCCTCAGACTACACTTGAGCTACAAGACAACCATGTTCTCCAAAGTCCTTTCTATGACAATATACCTGGGCTACACTGGTTTCTGTATGTTTCATATCTGAATTCATTCACCTATGAAATCTGCACCTTTACCTAGCAACCAGGTCAATATGTGTTCAGTCCACTATTGTCCTTTTGTTGGAGCACATTAGTGACATTCATTAGTCCGCTCTGGAGAGAAACTCAACTTAAGTTCTTAAAGAGGAGATGGTGACATGAACTTTCTTTCTTTTCCCTGAATATCCCCAATTCCTCAGGGGAGAAACAAAATCAGTTCCATGCTTTCCTGCATACTCCTCATATCACAGTGAGAGATCATATTAGGGACACTCGCCTGTACACACCCAAACACACTGATGATCCAATTATTCTTTTCTCTGTGCCAGAGGATGTATAAAAATGTTGTGCTCACACACCTTTAGGAGGCATCTAGGGTGGGTTCCATTTTCCTACTGGTAAAGAAAATTTGCTCTAAACAGAGTAGACACAATGGTTTCTGGTGTGATGGGATAAAATGCTATATTATCCTATAGTTATTATAACATGTGTAGAGTTACTGGTGTAAGAATCTGTTACTTTAGGTCTTTCCTGTAAATTAATAAGTGTATGCACACAGATAAACTACTCACCTTTCTAACCATCACCACACTGACACAGACACATGGCACACACTACGAACATATCAGAATTGGACTTTCTTAAGTTCCGGGGGAACATTTTACAGAGCAAAAAGTAAGTTAAGAGAGAGTTTATCTGTTAAGTGTGTTTCCTGCACAAGCTTGAGGGCCTTAGTGGGGTCCAGACTACAAGCTCCAATCTCTGGATCCTATGTAAAGCAGCCAGGCACATATGTACAGTAGAACTACAAAACATTTCTGAAACATCTTTAAGTTCTAGAAGTCTGAAGATGGTGCTTGGGAGTGTAGGAATGCTCTATGAAAGGATCCTTTCCTGATGTTTTGTCATTGCTTCAAGCTCAGGTGAGGCCAGGCAGAGATGAAAATGTGTTTGTTAGCATTTCTTATCTTTAGCATCTTCCTTTTGTGCCAAAAGGATAACCTAAAGAAGGACTGCCCAAAAAGAAAAAAAATACTAATTTAAAAATAAGAACAACATACACACAAAAGCTATACTTGGATTAAAAAAAAAAACCTATACTTGGAAATTATGTTTATTTGTTTATTTATTTATTATTTTTTTGCCACTAGGTCTGACCATGTAGCTCAATCTGGCCTTGAACCATATTCCTTCTTCCTAGGGTTCCTGATTGTTGAGATTTTATGCACGCACCAGAAACTCAAGTTTTCTAGAATCCATGTTATTTAAAATGTTCTTTTTTTTTTCATTTTATATGCTATTTAATATTAACAGGAAAAAGACAAGTATCATTAGTTGGATAAGGGTTAAGTGTTTACAGATTCATAACTAGATAATAATCACACATTTACATATTCATAACTAGATAATAATTACCCATTTACTTCTTCATAAGCTTAAAGGATCTATACCATCATTGGACATTTTACTTCATGTTGACAGAATCTTCTAAAATGACAATTTTTTTTACTGATTTTATTTTACTCTCTTCTTTTGCTCCAGGGTTTTCTTGCAATCTGTTCTATTCTTTGCTTGATGTAGATCCCCACACCCATGCACCATGTTCTTCCCCATCTTCCACTTGGTCATGAAGCAAGGTCAGATTCCTTGTTAGCTTGGCTTCTTATTCGGGCTGTCATCCAATGTTCGAATTCTTGATGTCCTGCAGGCTGTTGTGTTTTGGCTTCCTACATGACTGAGATTCTAAAATCTCTATTTTAAATTTGCTTGCTCAAAGACTTAACCTTGGCAAAACCCAACAGTAGTTCGGAAGCTCTCTTCCTCCAGCATTCATCCACACTATCTTCAACTAAGCTTTGGAGGAATTCAGTCAGTGGCAAAGCCATCTTCTTTAAGTCTTTTAATGGAAAACTTCTATGTCTCTAGAAAATGCTTCCACCAGGCAGGTTCTTTTCTTCTGCACTCAGTCCTTTCTGCTTGGACATGGCTTCAGAGGCAGGCATTCCTGCACTTGGGCCCTGCTTGTGGAGTGAGAGGCTCTGCGGACATTACGCCATTTTAAAAAGGAGTCATTCCTTTTGATTCTATACCATTCACAAGTGTTATTTTAATCGGAGTCCATATGGAATCATTCCTGAGATATGTCACTGGTTATTTCACATTGAAGACGTGTTAAAGCTTGGTCTAATCCTATTTGAGAGGCACTATGTAGAGGTTAGGGATTCATGAGTGCTGCACACGTGTCCCATCCACTTCCTCCAGGGGCAGCTTCAGTTCACTCTGCCTCACTTGCACTCTTGGTTGTCCCTCCTCAGATCTGTATTCTGATCATTGGATTTGTCTCACCAGAAACAAAGATGACATTCATTCTAGGGGGTCCTATTCTCCCCTCAGGTACCATGTGTCTGCCATCCTGACCTTTCTTATAAATACCCTCCGCATATTCTGATGTCACGTGCATTTCATGCCATCAAGAAAAATAATGACATTAAGAACAAGTCACATAGAAACCCAACTTTTTGTTAGTTACTTTAAAAAATATAATTTACAGAGAGAAAGCTTGGGCAGAAGTACCCTGTTGAAGTGGAGAAAACTTAACTGTCTAGTATTCAGTTTTGGAATAGGCAACATTACTCCAAATTTTGTCTCAGATATGATCTAAGGGAATGCAGAAAAATGGAATATTATTGGTTTTCTGGGATCAATAAATGGTTTCCAGGACAGATATCATCTGGGCTGAGCTTGATAACTAAGGCTCATTCTTAGCTCACCTTGGTCACATTGATAAATCAATGAGAATGAATTTGATTTTATGTGTAACCAAACACTGACTGAACAGTAGCTTAAAGAGAGCAGTGTTTGATTCGCATGCATTCCAGGAAGGCAGAGGGGCAGGTCCATGGCTGGAACGATGGTTCTATGGTTAGCAGATGAGGGCTTGTCTGCCATTTGTAGAGCCTGGGTCCTGGTCATGCTGTTTCTTCTCAGAATAGCTGGGCTGCCAGGGAATTTGTTACTTTGCCAGTGGGCTAAGCAAGAGAAAGGCAGATGCGTTAAAGGAGAAAATCGATTGCTTCCGTTTGAAGCAATCTGGCCTGGAAAAGGTTGGCAATTGATGGGAGAGGAGAAGGTGGACAATACAGAAAAGAGAAGGGGCCTGTAAAAGGAAAGATCAAGACAAAGGCCAGAACAGGATTTTTTAGAAATCAGAAAGATCACTGCATATCATCAAATGTTTTCCTCTGGTGTAAAACACCAAAACAGGGCTGGAGAGATGGCTCAGCAGTTAAGGCACTTGCCTCCAGTGCCTAAGGCCCTGGGTTCAATTCCCCAGGACCCACATAAGCCAGATCCACAAGATGTGGCCCTGGTGTTCTTTCTCTTCCTCTCTCTCTCTCTCTCTCTCTCTCTCTCTCTCTCTCTCTCTCTCTCTCTCTCTGTATCTCTCTGCTAGAAAATGAAATAAAATATTTTTTAAAAAAACATCAAAACAAACCCAACACATATGCAACAATGTTTTACATGAAGCTTCACTATGCGATTTTTATTGGTTAGAAGACGATCATTACATCCTGGATAGGACTTTCAATGGCTATGTCTCTCCAAATTGATTTTTCCCAGTTGGAAGATGTCCAAAGACACCCTCATTCACTCAGTATTGGACTGTGTTTTGTTTCTGAACTGAAGAATCTGTATGAAAACTTGGAGTGTGTATTTATAGGTCCCTTTGCCAGCCGATAGTGGCAATATCTTCCCAGACACTCAGCGGGTTTGACTTTGTCAAGTGTAACAAAAAATATTTCAAACACTGGGGCTTTGGCAAAATCCTCAGTGTGGTCTGCCAAGTGCGTTTCCATCAATTTTTAACACCCATTTTTTTAAAAAGACATTTAATCCATACTTATTTCTTATTGCTTTACTTCTTAACTCATCAAAATGTTATATTTCAAGAGCTTTCTGATGTGTATGGTACCTTTGGGCTTTTTCCTCTCTTCTTCAAAACGGGAAGTTATCCTAGACAGGAGGATAAAAGAGTGGAGAAAGCCTTTACATTTTGAGAAGGATGTTGGTTGTGATTGTACAGGTTGTGAGGTTTGAACATAACCGTAATCATTATAAGGAAAATCAGAAAGGGAGTTTGCATAGGTTCTTTTTATATCATCAGTGTAGTGTCAGAAACGACCAAGATTATTGATAACAATATCTTAATTTAAATGTCTCTGCTGAGAAGCTCTGTGCCAGTGAAGACACGCACACATTACAAAGGAAAAATCAAGTGATCTTTGGGTTTAAAGTAGCCAGCTAGGTCACAGAGAAGCCATGTTTCCCTCTGCCACATGGTGGCTTTTTAAAGGTACTTGGTCAGCTATGTCATTGCCTGGGTTGTTCCATTGTTAGAAGTTCCTTAAACTACACACATGCAAGGCTTTGAGTCCTTTCAATAAGCAAGTAAATCTTGTTCATGAAGCAGCATCTGGTGTTGAATTTTTTCAATATTTTTGTTTAATTTTTAAAAATTATTTTATTTATTCATTTTCAAGGAGAGAGAGAGAGAGAGAGAGAGAGAGAGAGAGAGAGAAAACCAGGCCCACCTCCTGTGAGTCTGGCATATGTGGGTCCTGGGGAATTGAACCCTGGGGCCTTAGGCACTGGAGGCAAGTGCCTTAACCGCTGAGCCATCTCTCCAGCCCATGGTGTTGAATTTTGCATACATAATTTAGCCTAAATGTTCACCCTTCAGCTCTAAAGATTTTAGGCGTAAGTATCCATTGATCATGTTGAGGCATTTTAAGGCGACTGGGTCCTGATAGTGAAGGGATGCCTTTGAACTTGAAGTCTTCACTATGCTAGATAGAGCTGATTCCTTACCTCTCTACCTAATCTGTGTTCCCTAAACAACCTGATCCTCTCCCTAGATACAGAGGTTTCCTTTCTAGATTTCAAATCCTGGATCTGTGGTTGGTCAGGTTTAACTATCGCGAGCCAGCCTAGCCCAGACCAGCTGTCACTCTGGGCCACTTGAGGTGGGATACAGGGATTACCACCATGAGTTTTATACCTGAGGAAGAGGCAAATTTCTCTCTCTTCCTCTCGCTTGGCTGGAAAGCAGAGACCACTGGTTCTGGTTAGCCTTCTGCTCTAGCCAGAAGGCTGGGTCAGGAGGGGCATTTTCCACTTATGTTTTGCCTACTCATGGTGGGAACTCTCTGTACTTTCTCCTCTCCTCTTAATCCAATAAACTCTCTCTCTCTAAATCTTTCCCTCTGGTCTAGGAAACTAATTCTTTAACTTCATAAGAATCCAGGGTACTATAAATTTGTTGATGTGTTGGAATTGATAAGGAACACCCAAATCCACATTATACTGTCATATTATTCTATTTATGGACACAACTCTATGTCAGTGTGCTCATTTCACACACACGAACACACACACACACTCATAAACACACACAAATATAAACATGAAAGGTCAACTTAGAGCTATCTCTATGATTGTATTTAGACTGAAATTAATGCTAAACAATTAGAAACTGATGATGAATGGGATGAGCTATAATTCATAACACACATATATTATATATGACATCTTACTCTATGGAAGAAAGTTTACAAATTCCTCTCAAATCTGTGGGTTTATAACAACTAATGTCTTAAATTTACTAAATAATTTGAGTAAGTTTACTCTAGAATAATGCTTTGAGGAAAATAAGCCCAAAGGTGTGTTAGGAACTTACAAGGTGTGTGTTTGGAGCTCTGTGGGTCTCATTAGATGCCACATGGAGTTCTCAGTCACACTCTGGATATCTTTATGTTAATATATGCTAATGGTATTCTAAAGTTATAAGGGATAAGAGAGATCAATCAGGTCCTTTTAATCTGCTGTATCCAGTGCTGAAACCTCTGTTAGCATCCTATACTCTATACAGAAAAGTCTTGATTCTTTTTGGCGGATATTCTTCTCCTTACGTATCCACAGAACTGTTTGTATTTTCATTGTACTAGACAAATATGGAAGAGAGGCTAGAATTCTATCTTGCACTGAGAACAGATGAGTTTTTAATACGAAAGCCACTATTAATAGCTACTTGGTCTGTACTAGCTGCTTAAGAATTTTGCTCAGTTTTCTCATGAAAGAGGATAGAATAAACCTCTCAGGGATGAGGGAGAGATGAAAGAGAGAGAGAGAAAGAGAAGAGAAGAGAAGAGAAGAGAAGAGAAGAGAAGAGAAGAGAAGAGAAGAGAAGAGAAGAGAAGAGAAGAGACTCAGAAACAATAATATGTAGTGGGAATTAAGAAAAAAAAGGCACAAGTCAACACTTACCTTTCATATATTTGAAGACAGCAATGAAATTTACCATAGAATGGTCAGAATTTAATAATAAACCATTTATTTATATCTTTCCACAACTAATGAGTTAATATAGGTTTAGAAAGCTTCATTGTTTAGCTGTAGTCAGTCACCAACCCAAACATTCCCTGTCAGTGTATAACAAACACTGATGACCAGAAGCACAGATCTGATTCAAGCCTCTCTCACAACATCAGCATGCATCTCACCACCAAGTTCACTCTCCGTACACTACACACACACACACACACACACACACACACACACACACACACACACACACACATACACACACACACACACAAAACAAACCTAGCAACACTCAAGCCAGGGTTTAGGAGAATTTTAAACCAGATACCCGCTAGTCATTTTGCAATAAGACTCCCACTAACATTCCAACCTAGCAGACATTAACATATATAATTAAAATTTTCTAGAGTCAATTGCATGAAGTTTAAGATCAAAACATTTGTCTATTAACATTCTCATTTCTGAAAATTGAAACAGGTAAAAGAATATGAGAAGGAAAATATTGGCAAATAGGAAATGGAGGAAAAATGGACACATTTTAGATGATGTATTTTCTCTAAAATAAGAATCAAATTTTAAGATTAAAATCCATAAACTAAAATATAGGAAGTAGATACTGGTTTCATTGGAAATGTTTAGAATACTGAACTATGAAAATATAGGAAATACATAAGAATAAACATATTCTTAGGAATTAAGAGTATATATATGCAAGTACTCAAAGCTATAACTATGAAAATATTACATGAAATCAATAAAATAATCTGAAAAATGTACTAAACTTGAGTGAGTCAGGGCTACCAAAAATTCTTACATGAATTGAAAGCAACATTGGAAAACTGTCAATTGTTCCTAATGAATTAAAAAGTTTATGTAATGACAATGACAATCCAAGCAGTATTATTTTAAAAGTTGCCCAAATCTTCGAAAGTTCATATATTCAAGTGATTGGGAAAGGATAGTTTGGAAAGGAGAAAGCAATGAGGAGAAATTGCGACTTCTACTGATTAAAAAATATTACACATTTACAGGGCTTCATACACTTGTAGGTAATGGGGGGAAAGTAGAACAAGACATGACACAGAGCCACAGTACTTAGGACAAGTGGGTAAATATTAGAACTTTTGCCCAGGGAGAAAATGAGTTCCTTTCATGAGAACTCCAGCTACATACCACTGTGAAAGAAAGGAAAGACAGGGCATTTAAAATTTGGGACAGCCAGGTGTTGTAGTCCCAAAGCTAATACAATTAAATTGTCAGGGGTGACAATAAATATTTGAGGCTTGATGTATATAATAGTTCTGGGTCACTATGAGGACCCAGATGTGATGGGATAGGTTGTCTACCAAAAGTCAAGGTTAGATGAACTTCAGAAAAAAATCAATGAAACATTTGGCCAACTGTCATTTATGATCATACAATTTGTGCCTCTTTCACATATGGACACAAATTTTCCACATCAATACATCACATTCATAAAAATGTAACACACACTATCTGAAAGATAATATCAGGAGTTACAATGAAAAACGTAAATCTAATTAGGAAGTTTAGGCTTTCACAGATGGAAAGATGGGAGAATATCTGTTATGCTCACAAAATAGTATCGAAGGGAGGGAAACTAGCACTTGTCAGGTTTTCACAGAACTGTTCAAATCCTTGTCACATTCGGGTAAATGAATTAGAGGATTGGATAAAAGGAAGAATGCCTTCACACACAGCTTGTCTGATACATGCATTTATTTATTAAGCTAACGGAGAGAAGCTAATCTCAGCGGATTCACTTAGTAGTAGAAATGATTGCAGAGCAGAGAGCTTATATAATCCATTATGAGTTAGAATTTTTATCAAACCACCTAATTAAAAGTTCTGTCTCCTTTTTTTGTAAACTGCTTAACGGGAAGCTGACTCGTGACTCCTGGAGTGGGTCTGAGGTTTTTATGTATTTAAGAAGAAGGAAATAAATGCGTAGCATGATCTGTCATTAAGCACCATGGTTTTCTGGTATCAAAATAAACCCAACATCATTAGTTATTGTAATAAATCCCAGAGACATTGACCAACACATCACACACCTCAGGAAGGAAGCTTCTCCTTTGTTTTGCCTATTTCTACTATTTTGTTTTCTGATTCTTTTTCGCAGGGCAATCTCTCTAAAAGTTGAAGTGCAGCTTTGTGTTGATAACTTCTCTTGTAAAGTGTGTATGGCTTCCATCCATCCAGGAGCTTTAAACTGTGTGAAGTTTAGCTGCTGTTGATAGCCATGTGTTCCTGTGTCACCACATACTTAGGCTGGTCCATGGCACATGCCTGCAGGGTTCTCCTAGCAGCGTTCTCCTACTCAGTGTTCAGTCCTGATGCCTGGTGTTCAATGGAGTCCCACCATCACCAACACTGTGTGAGCCTTCATTGCCCACCTCCCTTCATAAGATGTGGGAAATCCCTTAGCAGAATCTCTAATGAGTAAACCTGATCTCTTGGATCATGTGACTGACATTCCTTATGGAATGCTGGACATAAATGGCACAGAGTGGACTCGTGACCTTCATTCCACACTACCCATAACCTTGCTTTCCATTGCTGAACCTCTTATTTCTCCACAGAGAAAAGTGATGTTGAAGATACAAGACTCTCTTTGTTAATGACTGTGATGGTTAAATTTTGTTGTCAATTTGACCTTAATCTTAATCTTGGGTGGGTCTCTGGGAATGTTTACAGGAAGGCAGCCTCTCAGCAAGGGGCAAGATGTAAAGAAGTTCAAAGAAGCTAAAAGTAAACATCCTTTCCTGTGTGGGCAGTGCAGGAAGGAAATTCCAGAGACTCAGGAAGCCATTAAGTTTGGGATAGAATTGCAAGACCCCACCCTAAGACTATATAAAGGGGAAGAAATTCTTTCCTTGCCCCCCACCCCATCCTGCCCTCCTGCCTGTTTGCTGTTCTGTGTGTATGGTGTGTACGGTGTGTACGGTGTTGGTGATGGGTTTCTCTCTCTTCTTGGTCCTGTGAAAGGGGAGCAGCCTCTTTTGCATTCAGGAACTTCCCCTGTATCTATAACTACAAACAAATACTTTCCTCCCCCAAATTGTGCCTGGCTTGAAGATTCATCCCAGCAGTGTGTGGCTGACTACTACAATGACTTTGAATATTTCTTCCTATGAAATTATCTTTAGGGTTTTGCTTATTCCAGACTACCCATTGTGTCTTTGGCCCATGTTTCTACATTAGCCATAGTTTTTGTTTTCTTTTATGTGTACAGAGGATATCCTCTATAATCATGGTTATTAGTCCCTTGTCACTTTCATAAATTAACACACAACACACTGCCAATTTATTATCTGCTTGCAAACTGTATCACTAATGTTTTTCAAAGACTAGAAATTCAAATTTTGGCATGTGGAAATTGCTCAGTGGTTAAAGGCACTTGTATACAAAGCCTGCCAGCCAAGTTCAGTTCCCATGTTAAACAGATGCCAAAGTGGTGCATGCATCTGGCATTCATTTTCAGGATATAGAGAACCTGGTGCACACACACACACAAATAATAATTTTAAAAGAAATAGAAATGTCAGCTTTGTACTTTATCATTTGAAAATTACTAAGGTCATTCTACATAGGATTGCAAGACAGCAAAATATTTTCTACCATTAAATTGCCAGTTAAATTTTTGACTATAGATGTTTAATTTATTGAAAGTACATTGGTGAACAATCTTTATTAAGGGTCTCTGTGTACATATTTCATTTGATGAGTCATAGAAACTCCCTCTATTTATCCTACTGACTTCTTATTTTATCATGGATTATGGATTAAAAACTCTAAATATTTTTGCTTACCTCATCCGTTGGTCCATTTCTTCATCTGTAGAAGAATTTCAAAGCATGCTAAGCTTCCATATCAATGTTGTTTCTGTCTGTCATTATTTGATAGGCAAATCTCTCAACCCTCATTTGCACTTTGTTTCCAATTCTGGAATGAGCTTACCAGCCTCCTTAATAAAATAATTAATTCACCAGAAATGTTGATTGAGACTGATATTGTATTGTTAGAACTTTGAAACGTCCAGCCACTCTATGCAAGAGCATGAAATTAAGTTTGACATCTTCTTATACTTGGGTATTTATTTCAGAATCATAAACTTTTGAGTAGGATAAAACACAGATATTTGATATTTCTTTATAGAAAGTTGGTTTTAAGAAAAAATGGTTGGATTTTTTCAGCTAATGTGTGAATGAAATATAATATATGCTTTTTTATGTAGAAAATTGCCTTTTAAATTAAAAAATGTGAAATTTTGTAAGTTAACATGTACTTGAAGTATAACATAGTTTGGAAACATGCAAAAGGCAGATCACTCTGAAAGATATTGATTCTGTTTTTTTTAATGCTGATTTGATTTTAGGTTTATAGAAAAATGTGAAGCTAGCCCACAGCTTTTGAATATTCTTCTAATTTTGTCATCTTTATTGTGACACATTTGTCAAATTAAGGGCCAATATCTTATTACCATTAACTACTCTCTAGCTTTATTCAGATGTTAGGAATTTTTTGTTCCTATCCTTTCTGTCACAAGATCTAGCCCAGGATTCTACACTGTTTAGCTATCTTTCTTCATAGTCTACTTAGATTGGTGACAGATATTTTGTTGTTTGTTTGTTTGATTGGTTTGGTATATATATATATTGGTTGTTCTTTCTTTTTGTAATCATGATGGCTTCTTCCTATTTGGCCTGTTTGATTTTGTTTTATCAGAGTACACTGAGTTTTTGGGTTAGGGGAATTAATCCAGAGTGGTCTATTCCAATCCCACCCCATCAAAACCGCAGGAAATATGTACCAACTACAAATCAACACTAGTGAGTTTAACCCTTGCTTTTGTGACATTTTTCTGAGAAGAGGTTAAAAAAAATTGTCCACTCCTCAGAGCACCAACAACCGAACAAAGTAACAATTCCACTAAAGTCCAGCTTCCTGAGCCAAAGAGTTTCCTGGACACACTAACAGAGGCACAGATAAAGGGGTACATTCAGCATCATAGGGAACCCTATGCAGTTTCACCATTACAAAGTCTCACTCTAGCAGGAAAGACAATTTTCCAAAAGTTGAATGGATGGAATAACTAACTTCTAGTGAACTCACTTCCACACAAGATATGTTAACCCTTCCCTTGATCACACTTGGCTGGGACAGAATTACACACAGAAGGCAGGGAGGTGTGCAGGAGTTGATCTCTGAGGAGAGGGTCTAGGGACCTCCCAATGCTTCCATCTCTAAAAGAATGTCCACAGGCTCTGTTCTGAGGATCTCCTTCCAGTAATCACAGTTGCTCTGACAAAGAAGATCAAAGATGATAATAATGGTTTTTATGCCATAATGCCAGGCCAATGTGAGATTGGGGTGTCTGATGTCTTTCCTACCCATGTTGTACTATCCCTAAAGGGAAGAAGGCTAGCCCACTTCACACTCTAAGGGGGGCAGGGGAGACTGAGATCTTCATCTTGGACAAAGGAGTGCTACATTCTTTGCCTGGGATTCTTTTGTAAGAAGCATTTCTTTTCTCTTTAATTGTGCCAGAACAGTTTCATGTGTGAGTGGGTCATAATGATATATAAATCGTGTGTTTTTACTGCTATGTTCATTTGGCCTATTCTCCATTCAGTTGTCATTCACCTTCCTTCTGTGTTTGGTGCCTGACTTTCACATTTTTTTTTATTATTTGCTTTTGTTATTGTTTCTGCTCCAACAGTCTACTTATACTCCATCTATTTTCCAGTTCTAAGCCTTAAATCTACCTTTTTTTTTCTCTCCAAGAAGTCTAAATTTCATGAATTATAGATTTTTTTTTTTTGGAAACTCAATCTGTGTCCTGGAAATACACATTATCACTTAGAGATGCTGAATTTTATCAAAAGATTTTCTATGTGGTGACCATGTGACATTTTAAGATTTTTATTTTGTTTTAAAGACAGATTATACTCAAATATTTTACTTGCTGAAATTTCCCTATGATTTATAAAACCAAGTGTGGTTATAGGATATAATTTTAATGCCCCATTGGGTAAATTTATTTAGTATGCCATTTCCCTTCTAAACAAAATGGGTCTGGGTTTTATTGTAATGTGTGGCCTTGATATACTTATTATAAAATAATAACTATGGGCTGCACAAACGAACTGTGCCCTTCTGACTATTTCTTCCCTCAAACGAGGTATAAATTATTTGTTATTTAATACTTGATAGAAGTCAACTGTGACTGAGTTTTAGAATTGAAGATGAGTTTTGATTAAGATTTTGTTTCTTTCAGTACTTTGTTCAGTAATAGTTCATTTACCAAACTGATCTTATTCATACCGTCCGTGGAATTTATTAGTTTTTTTTAAAAAAATAAATGTGAAGACATAACTATTTTTCTTTTGTAGTCTTTCCAACACAGCAATTGCTGACTACCTATTTTCTGAGTAACCACCTGACTGATTGCTTTTTCTATGAGTTTGCTTTTTCAAATACTGTATGCAAATAGTGATGAAAATACACTGGATTGTTTTCCTGGTATGTTTGTCATAGGATAATTATTTCAAGACATATACATTGTGCAGTTCATCCCACCTCATTGCTGAGAATTACTTCACTGTATGAATCAGCCACACTCATCTTGTTTCAATGGACACTTTGGCTATTATAATGAATTTGTGTGAGTTGCATAGTATATAGTGGCATGTATGAGAACCAATGATTGTATCGTCCTAGGAAATCCCAAAGAACATATCCAAAATGGTAGAATCATTTTGCTTTTCTGTCTGCAGAGAATTCTTTTTAACTGCTTGTCTTGGCCAAATTCAATGTCATTAATGCTAATAGGCATGTGGTGGTGAATATCCTGTCATTTTCACAAAGGCTATTAATTTAAGTGTCTTTTGAGATGGGTAATTTTCATCCATATCTTTTTTGGTCTTTTAATTTTTATTGACACCTTTTTATTTAAGAATATACAATAGGGCTGGAGAGATGGCTCAGGGGTTAAGGCACTTGCCTCCAGTGCCTAAGGCCCCCGGTTCAATTCCCCAGGACCCACATAAGCCAGACCCGCAAGGTGGTGGCCCTGGTC